>JABSTQ010004057.1:0-16619 GCA_013358835.2 Ixodes persulcatus
CCTTCACATGGCCACCTGCATTGTAGATGAATTTGAGTCAGTCTGTAGAACTATAACATTAACAGCGATGGTATTATTGTTGTGATCACGTGCTTAGAAATAACACACCTATCATTCATCTTCATCAATAGCGAGCAATAAAAACCTTGTCCGCACAATGACAGTACTCAGTAGCCGCAAGACTAGCTCAGTAGCACCAAGTGCATAGTTGAGAGTGTAGAAACCAGGCTGTTTATAAATATCTGCACTCCTACTTTATTTGTAGTTTAGTTGCATTTGCACCTGCACCAATAATAGGTACTAAGGGAGTCATTTTGTACACTCCAGTTGGTTCGTGTATTTTACTGCTCAGTTCACTGGTCTGCATGTCACGCTCATAACCAGAAAACAAATATCGAGTGCTGAAGCAACACTATTAATGTTCCTTTAGGGAGGTACCAGTATACGGGGGGATCGATACGCTGGCAGATATTCATGCTAGCAAGTCTACAGCTTAAGAAACAAAAACTGAAGGGTCATTGCACAGGTGGTGCGCCGTAAATAAATTGCAGAATAGGTGTGCTGAGAAGACCACCTTCAACGAACTCAGGTATTCACGCACCAAAATTTTGATACAAAGGGTTTCTGAAATAACGGTGATTGCTCATCGAGCGATCTAGGCCCAGGCTTCCTTCTCGGAAAACTGGCATGCACATGCGCCTAGTATGGGGACACGCCAGGAGATGCTCCAAACCACTTACCCTATGAAGTCTCGGGCACGGCGTGACAAGGCCAGAGTCAACCGCCTCACAGTCCGCGAAGCAGTGGAGACGTGCACGGGGATGTAGTCCCCTGCGGTGATGGGGAAGTTCTCCGTGGCGTAGAACTACAGGGCGACAATGACCTGCTGCTCTGCAGAGAGGGCGCGGCTGCGAGGCGTCGGCCGCTTCAAGTCCGGCGGTAGTGTGTCGGCGAGGAACACAATGCCCGCGCGACCGAATCGAAAGCGCTCCTGCAGTTCGTCCTCGTCGAACCCCTCCAAAGGGTTCCAGCGGTCACGGAACACACGCTGCCGTCCCATCATCACAACAGCGTACTGGGCGAACACGCGCTCTCTTCGATGTCGGCGTCGCGTCACAGTCGACATTGCGTCCCTTATCTTAGCCAATCCGTCCGCAAATCAGTTGTCAGTCAGTCGGCGGGCGAGTCGGAGGTTCGGTTGGGCAAACGGCAGAGAAGACAAACAACGAAAATCAGCTGAAAACTAAAGCGCGGGAAACGTGCGTTGCAAGATACCAGAACAAAACAACAAATCTATAAAGACCGTTGCCAGATCCGAAATCAACGCTGTAAGCTTATGCTGTGTTTGGCGAAACAATAGATGCATCAAAATATTTATGATTTTTTAAAGTATATTTATATATTTTATTCATAAAAAAAACACTGCGATAAGATGTCGGTTTTATTTTTTTTAATAAAGACAAAACTAGCGAAAAAGTTTTTAAAAGGCTATTTGTTTGCTTCGACCGGCAGGTGGCGGGAGCTACCGCAAATAAATAAAACACGGAGAAATTGTGCGTCCAGATTTTGTCGAACGCGGCTAGGTACTCGGAGGTACCTAGGTAGGGAAACGCGGTTAACTTTTAACCGCGGTTAGAGTTAACCAGCTTCGAGCAAACGGGCCTTGGTAAAAAATCATCAAACGCGCACACAAAATGTCACCCACAATTTCTTAATAATCGATCTCCCTCATTTTATCACTCCCAAAAACGTTTCTGCTTTGCGATCAACAAATCTCAGGTATATTTTGGAGAAGGCCGGAGCAATTGCCGAACCGATGCACACACACTTTTTTTTCGGTTATAAATTTGAAAGCAACCGCCATATCCCATGGCGGTTGCCTTCACATACCTTCTTAACAACGCCAAGTTACTTCCTACATATTTGAAGGCAACCTCAGGGGATATGAAGGATAAGAATGCGTGCAAAAAGGGGGCGTATGTGTGGGATTGGCAATTGCTCCAGCCTTGTCCGAAATATCTGAGAGATCAGGCACACACACACGTACACACGCCAGACATGTACAAGTTACTTAAAGAAAGTAATTAAGTTAAGTTACCGAGTATTGGCCTCAAAACTAATTTGAGTAGAGAAGAAATTACTCAAATTGAAGGTAATTGAGTGAATTACTAACTACCGTAAAAAAGTAGCAAATTACTTTTGAAGTTACTTTTATATTTTTTTTATAAGAACAAGAAAGTAGATAAATGCTTTTCTTCGTTAGCGAAATTCTGCTAGACAAAGATAAAGCGGCTTGTGTTTTCACATAAATACTTGAATAGCTGGTTCTGCTTTTGTGCGATTAATTGTTTTGCATTTTTTGTTTTCTGGTCAATGAATTACTGCGGATGTATCATTTCTATTTTGAGGTTTAGCACCGCCTGAACTTGATTTTGCAGACAGTGTTCGCTTGTTTACAGTGTTGCGTGAAGTACATCTAAAAACATTAGGGGTGTGCGAATATTGAAATTTTCGAATACGAATCGAATACGAATAAGACAAAAAACGGGCTTCGAATATCGAATCGAATATCGAATATGTGTCTAGTAAACAAAAATTGCAAAACAAGAGGTAACTGCAGGTTTTATTGCCTTTTAGATATACATCAATGCAACTGCATTTTACTGGGCTGCAACAGGCTAAAGATGCTTCTAGTAATGCACTCATTATAAATTATCGTGTAGGAAAATTAACTGTCCAACGTGTTCAAAAAGAGAGCGCTCCCTACGCGCAGTGACAACATTTCCGCCAGTAGAAAGGCCCTTGCACTCGGGAAACTTACGAAAATTCACTAAAGTTTGAGGAATTTCGAATTATGGACAGTGTTGCCCGGCTGCTACACGAATATTTCGAATGCTGGGAAACAAATAATTTTAAAGGTAGTTTATTTTTTATTTTATAGAATGGTTACCAAGGTTTATACCGTATAAAGCGAAAATATGCGCTTTTAATGCTTCCATTAGTTATTAATGTGAACCATTGATGCCAATAAACTCAACAAATGTTGCACCTTTTTTCCGCCTAATGAAATCAACTAGTTTTTTTTTTTTTAATTTTCGTGCATGCACACAAAGTTGAACTTCAGTCGAACCTTTGTCGAACATCACGTTGAAAGTTCTAAAAAGTCGAACTTGGTCGAACTCGAACCTGGGAAGGTTCGCGACATCCCTAGTTTTGACTGCGTGGGAGTGGCAGGAATTTTTGTCGATGGCAACAGTAATGTTCTGCACGCACCCAGCTTTTATTTCTTTAATTTTCAAACATTTATATTAGCTAACACTCTCGAGATTTATTTTATATTTATATTTCACTCTCAAGGTTTATTTTATTGTATCAATTTAAATAACGCGCAATTACATCACATATTGCTATAAAAGTGACACACAACAAAGGGCTTGGTGAAAAAGAAACCGAAAGTGATCTTGTCTTTCTGCCATCGGACAGACAGAAACGGAGCAGACCGATAACGCACGCATCATACGCCTTTCTCAGTGAATAAACATATTCATAGGGGAATGCGTGGCAGGCAGATTATTCGTTACTTGCTCGAATATTCGCAGTTTGTGCGAATATTCGCCATTTTTCCCGAATATTCGGCTTTGACCGAATATTCGGGAACTTCCGAATATGCCATTTTCGAATCGAATACGTTTCGAATAAGGAAAATACTCGATTGGTATTCAAAATTTCGAATATTCGCACACCCCTAAAAAAAATGAAACACGTTTACAACTCCCTGTAATGCCGAATTAGAGCGCAGCTCTTTAGGAGGAGGAGGGGAGGGTACCGAGGGGACGGTATGCCCCTCCTCCCTCCTCATCTACTCCTCCCGTGCTCCTCCAACACCACCTAGAGGTGAAGGCCGCAGCGCTTATCTGGTGACGTCACACGAGTCGGCTGGCGAGCCGCGGAAAAGTGCTGCACTGAAGGCGTCGCGCATAGATTTACCGACGTCAAATGGCATTTGTTATTGACCTAAACGTTTGTTCATTGGTAAAACAGGATTTATAAGTATCTATATGACTGGGAAACATATTTTGTTACACGGGCAGCATATTGAGCGTACAATTATTGTTATGAAATCAAAGAACAACGTTAACGACGTTTTGAGAGAGATGGGTTTTCGTTTTAGGCATTTAAATCTTGGGTGCTTTAATTATCTCTAGGAGTGAGAAGACACAAACAAACAAAAAATAAATGCCCTGAAACGTTATTAATTCGAAAAGTAATTAATCCGACACTGAGACACGAAGACGAAAAATTAAACGCAGAAAAGACTCATAAAAGAGGGAAAGATGCCGCCTAGATCGAAGTGCACAAGTTTTGATTTAACCGAGTGCAGGCAAACTTAGCAAACTTAAAGCATAATTTTCAGTAAGGGCACATGGAGCTGTGGGAGCTTCATGCACACATCTACCCGCGTTCATTCACACTACGAATAGATGCTCTGATTATAAGTTCTCTTACCTTTGAAAGTTTCAAACTGTATATTCTCGTGTATCCGTATTTTCTTCTTGTATCCATCTTGACACAATTCAAACACAAGCAACTTAGATGCCGCTCTGTTGCTTTCGCGACACTATGACACAGCACATGCACGGCATGTAGACTTTTATGCCGCTTCGCAATAATAATGCTATGACAACTGTTGCACTGAATATAAAATAATTATAGATTTTAGGGTTTCACATTTTCGTTTCTTTGACTTGGAATTAGCCTCGTAAGCTTTTCGTTCACCCTTCCACAATAGTTTTCAGCACAATGTTCGGGCTGGACCAGAACAAGTTCTTCAGCACGAGCTCATTTGTGTGCCCTTCTTCACATGCGTCGAAGTCAGAAGTCTCGTTGGTAGACAGCAGTTCCATTGTAAGCTCGGTGACGAACTGACGCTGGATCGGAGCCTTCAGAAACTCTGCCTGCTTGGAGAGTTCTTGAGCAACAACGTAATTGTGTTTCACGGCATTAACGGATAAAGGAGCCCCCCTCGATCCAATTGCTTGACAAGAGACTAGTTCTCCTGCGCAAGTGAAACTGTTGCCGTCTTATCTTCTTCAGTAAGCGCCGACATGCATTTTTGACATTTCGACTTTTTCAAAGCGGCATAAACTGCGTACCCTGCCACGGAAACTAGGACTGGGAGGGTGTAATTTATCGCTTGTGACACTGCCTCTTCTGTAACTATACTATGTTGCAGCTGGGCCGTGGCCTACTTGTTTTTCAAGCTCCTCCCATCGCTCGTATTCACACGGGATTGTCGGCAACGTTCTCTGCAGTCGCAGCTTATTTTCACCTTCATAAAGCTGCCTTATAGATATGTGATCTTGCGAGTCAGCCAGCTGCCTGTACTTCCCGAAACGGTCTTCCAAGCTATCGGTATGAACCTTTCCCAGCAGGACATAGTTCAGCCCGAGTTCAGTGAAGCGGTATTCGGTGATCTCTACAAGTGTACGGGTTGTTTGACGGAGTGCTCCGTGAGGCTGCTTGGTTAGCGTGCCACTGGTAAGGTTCTCGCTCTCCCATACGTCAAGCCAGGCGTCCAGCCAGTCAAAAAGATTGAACAAAAAATGCACATTGGGATCGTCCTCTGCAGAAGTCACTGGTTCTTGAAAGTCGTCTCTAAGTCGCGTTCCTTTGTTCGGCGTGCATGTTAAAATTTCCTTAAGATTTCGAGACCTCGACGATTTCATTGATTCCTTTAATAATATGCGCCACAGATGTAGGAACAAGAAAGGGACATAGAGCGAAGGCTGCAGGCTCCTGACCGTGGTTTTGAAACCGGGAGCTTGCGCTACAAAGATACGTTTTTAAAATTAAAAGCTAGAGCTAGCTTGTGCTTGTCGCCTTCGCTGCCATGTCAGCGTAAAATTCAACGAAATAAATTCAATAAAAATATTGAAATGAATTCAATAAATAAATTCAACGAAATAAATTCAATAAAAAGATAAGTGAAAAGATATGAGAGTTCTTACCCTGGTATGCCTCGATAGAACCAGTTTTTTTCGAGGAATCGCTCGCACCCATACTTTTCGCAGTTCTTCATCCTTCCGGGAACTTAAACACAGACACTTTCTTCGACGACGTATCATAGTTCCCATGGCACCCAGAGATACAGCATTTATCAGACATGGCTAGCCCGAAAGCCGTCCATAACTTGACAACCAGCACGCGTTAACCGCCATGCTCACCAAATACAAAAGACAAAAGAGACTGGTTTGAGCAGTTCGCGTACTCCCGCTGCTCCCGACGCGAGACTTGTGCAAGCCGCCGGGCGCAAAGGAGGCAAAAATTGTTCATCGCGCAACTGCCCCGGGAGAACACTGGGCTCGGAGAAAGCTAAAAACAAAAACGCAAAAAGGCCGGAGCATGCGCCGCATGGCGTCCTCGGGAAAACACATTTAAGAAAAAAAAAGAGAGCATGTGTAGCGGAGAAGTCTTCCTCTCAGGTCGGCCCACTCGTCGCGAATCTGTGACGTCACAACTCCGAGCGCTGCGGCCTTTGCTCTAGGTGGTGTTGACTCCTCGCCTCCATTTCCCCCTCTCTCCTCCCCTCCTCCTCCCTCTTTCCTCTTTTCCTCCTCCTCCCTCCTCCACACCCTCTCTCATTCTCCCCCTCCTCCCCCTCCCTCCTCCCCTTCTCCCTCCCCTCCCCCTCCTCCATCCCGCGCGGTGCATTAGGGGAAACGTCCCATAATGCAACGCGCGCGTAACCGCGGTGCATTATGGGACGTTTCCCATAATGCACCGCTCGGTTACGCCGACGGCGACGCCGACGCCGCTCAAGCCGGAAACGGGCGCCTAAGAGCTGCGCTCTAAAAGTACTTGAAGTAAAGTACTAAGTCAATTAGAGGTTATGTACTTTAAGTATACTAAGTACACCGGGTGCAATGTACTTGAAGTAAAGTACTATAAGTACAACATACTTTTAAAATAAAGTACAAATACTTTTTCACACAATCTTTCATGATGCCTTTTCATTCCCTATTTTTTTAAACTTTATCTTAACTGGTATGCGTTGCTCCAGGGGAAATAGGAAGAGCATCAGCTTTTCTTTTTTTCGGAAATGGCGGCAAATATGGGATAAAGTCAAGTCGCCACAGAGTGGTTGTTTTACTCTCGCTGACGAACTATTTAGCACAATACACTTATAGCCCAAATATTTGTTTCGGTCTCATAGCTACCATTACTTCACTCAGAGAAATGACCAGATGACGTCTTGAAAGACGATAACACGTTTTCACATGACGATACGTCATTTTAGAGCGCAGCTCTTAGGCGCCCGTTTCCGGCTTGAGCGGCGTCGGCGTCGCCGTCGCCGTTGCCGTCGCCGTCGCCGTCAGCGTAACCGCGCGGTGCACTATAAGTAAATTTTCCCGAAGAAACCCAAGGTCCTCCCGAAGGAACCCGAGGTCCTTCGGGAGGACCTCGGGAGGACTTAGGGTTCCTTCGGGAGGACCTCGGGTTCCTTCGGGAGGACCTCGGAAGGACCTCGGGTTCCTTCGGGAGGACCTCGGGAGGACCTCGGGTTCTTTCGGGAGGACGTCGGGAGGACCTCGGGTTCCTTCGGGAGGACCTCGGGAGGACCTTGGGTACCTTCGGTGACCACGGGGAGGGGGGGTCGCGTGACCCCCGAAGTCACGTGACCCCCCCCCCCGAGGTATCGGCATCGGCATCGTCACTGATGACGTCATCAATCGGCATCGTCACTAATGACGTCATCAGTGACGTCACTGATGACGTCATCGGCATCCGCATCGTCATCGTCATCATCGCTGATGACGTCATCAGTGATGTCACTGATGACGTCATTGGCATCGTCATCGTCACGTGACACCCCCCCCCCCCCCCCCCGAGGTCACGTGACCCCCCAGTACTGTTCCCTCCTCCTCCTCAAGAGCTGCGCTCCAATTCGGCGTTACAGGGAGTTGTAAACGGCATTAATTTTTTTTTTTGTTTCCAAATTCGGGAAATGTACTTTGAAGGCGGGAATTTTACTTTCTTCAGAAATTACCAGAAAAATACTTTAGTAAAGTACAAGTACATGCTCAGAGAATGTACTTCAAGTAAAGTACACGTTTTTAGAGCGCAGCTCTAAGGCGACCGTTTCCGGCTTGAGCGGCGTCGCCGTCGCCATCGCCGTCGCCGTCGCCGTCGCCGACGCCGTCGCCGTCGGCGTAACCGCGCGGTTCATTATGGGAAATGTCCCATAATGCACCGCTCGAGCCCAATTCGGTGTTACAGGGAGTTGTAAACGGCTTTCACTTTTTAATCCCACTTGAAATAGTACTTTAAGTACCGTGTTCTTAAATACTTCCGCATTCAGCTTTTTTCTTTTTTCTTTTTTTCTTTTTGTGTAAAAACATTGGGGAAATTATTAAGCTTCTCGAACGACCTTCGAATCTTGGAGCGCCTGCATATGCTGAGTTGTTTTAGGAAATGCAACGCGAAGAGGTAGACATTTATTCGATTGTACACTAGGCTTTCGCGTTTATGGCGGGATCTTCTTGCTGTCGTTTTGAAGAAGAGTTTGAGCATGCACACGCTGGGTTCGCAGCAAACGGTCTACTAAAAATCTAATATTGCGCTGGTCTGCTGTCAACAGATCGCATGGTACATGTGAACCATTGTAACACTTATGGAGCCTATTTGTTATTTTATTATGCGTGTGCTATATCTCATACTTTTGTCAAGCGATCGGGCATTTCACGCTGCCCTGTTACTAATAATCCTAATTCTTCGCAAACAAGCAAGAAGCTGCCGGTGCCCAAATAAACGGTGCTTGGACCACGACCGGTTTGGACAGACGTCCCAGTGTCGAAGCCATCGTCGACGCCAGAGCACTCTTCGGAGTTTAGCCTTATCGTGGATTCTACCGCCCAGGAACTTCGACTTCAGTCATCCTTGAATGCGATGTGTATCTACGAGGCAATAAAGCTACGTTTAACCTGAACTGCACAATTTCATTTCGGAGATTTGTGGCTCGGGACCAAATGTAAAGGATAAACCTTTACGCCCATGGGTCTAAATCTAACGGAGCAACGTTTAGACCCATGGGTCCAAGTGCAAGGGCCTAACACTTGGTCCTTGGGGTTCATTTGAAACGGTGTAACAGTTAGTTTCAGGGGTCCAAGTGCAAGGGCCCAACAGTTCGTCCTCGGCATTCAATTTAAACAGTGTAACAGTTGGTCCCAGGGGACCAAGTGCATGGGCCGAACAGTTGGTCCTTGAGGTGCAGTTGAAACGGTGTACCAGTTAGTCCCAACGGTGCTAGTGCGAGGAACTAACGGACGAGGCGCAACAGTTGCTCCCGTTACAGTTGCTCCCCTAGGGGACTAATGGTTGTGGCAGCGTATTTAGTTCACTGAGGGAGTAAGCTACGCTCCCCTTTTTTTTTAGAGTGTAAGAGGACGAACTTCCCAATACGTAAAGCGTGAAAATATTGCGTCCTTAAACAAACAATTTGTATCCGTTTTTTTCATTTAGGAACGCATAAGCATGAAGGAGCAAACATATTGCAATGGTTCCTTTATCTTGAAGCTAGATGTCGACGAGTTTGTTAGAAATTTTGGAATGGTTTGCGCAGTAGTCTGGTAGAGTAGGTTATGTTTTATTTGTTTTATTTCATTTTATCTTCTAACCAATAATAATAATAACACAAATTGTTGCACAAGTTCGCCTGAAGAGTGAACGTTGCTTAAGAGTATCTTGCTGTCTCGGGAGCATTGTGGATTATTCTGTTTTCACCTCTTCCGCAAAAATATTACTTTTTTTGTTCACCTCCACGTGCAGTGTGAACAATCATTGTTGCGTTGTACCTTGCGACGATTGTTCATGCTTTAGCCGAGAGACGTTGTCCGTTTCAATGTATATTTTTTCATGCATTGTTATTACAATTTGAATAAGCATAAGACAAAATTGTAAATAGAAAGGAAAGATGTTTTCAGCGACTGTCTAGTTTTTTGACACGTAAAACGTATTGTGCTTTTCTAGAAGAACAATGGCTGTTTTCGCTTGAATACGAACCGCAGGTGCACGAGCTTTACAATTATGCGAAGTCACTAGGCTCAGTTTTACTTTACCGTATGTTCATGTTAAAATATCCTTTATGGAAGACAGGAGCACAGCGATTTTAAACTTTCTCTCAATTGCTAGGACTAAAGTCACAGAGCCCTGGAAAATTTAGCGCCATTGCCTTCCTTGCCAGATAGGGGACACAAACATAAACATACACACAGAAGACAAACCCACGCAAGGTGATTGGTTGATTGCCCTCAGTTGACATGACAATCGCCATTTTGGCCCATTCAAACCTTCGAAGCTTCGAAAGGGTCTTTTTGAACCAGGCCAAGATCGCTATGCAGCTATCGTAAGGAAAGTGTTTTTCGCCAAGATAACCGTCTTTGGCACTCTCTGTGCAAGAAACGTATCAATAGTGCTCATATCCAAGAGATATCTCACAATGATATTGCTCCTCTTACGTATTTCAAGACAAAATAACGTTTTTCAATGCCTCTAAACACCGACGCCGCATGTAATGGCGGTATGAAGATATACGCTCATTTCGCCGGTGTGTGAACAGCAAAATCTCGGCATACAAAGAACGTCTCTCTAAAGCTACCCGTCACGAGTAAATTTAGATCGGCTTACAAAAAATACAGAAGTCAAGGACAAAGTGCGCATTCCATGAACCGACATGGCGACCATAGGAGCGAGTTCGGCGCTTCTTTCCCAGGATCCAGTGACTTTAGCTACGAAAGATGAACGCAATGGACACACACACACGCACATTTGTGCACACATATGCATGCTCACTGGTGTACACACACAAGCTCAAATATGCACGCACGTGCACGTACGTACATACGCGCGAACACGCAGAGGCACATGAACGGTCACGCCCGCACTAGCACGAAGAGATACACACTAGTGATGCAAAGCAATCGATAGTACTATCGATACTATCAATAGTGGAGGGCACATCTAACTATCGATAATAAAAATCCTATTGAGAGTCCTATCATAGTCGACTATCTTAAAACTATCGATATTACTATGGATAGTATATTATCGATACTATTATCGATAGTCGACTATCTTAAAGCTCGGGATATTACTATGGATAGTATACTATTGATACTATTATCGAAAGTCGACTATACTAAACTCAAGAAGATACTATCACCACTCGACTATCGTAAAACTGTTTATAGTCAAATATGGAGAAACTATCGATATCCAGCTATCGTAACGCAATCGATCGGGTCTTATTAGTTGAAGGACGAAGAACGTTCAGGAAATGGTGTGTAGCTCAGAGAAAAACGCAATGCAATTGGGGGATTCCGAATAATTATCGAGTAACAGTCTTAAACTTATTGAAAAACAGTCACAAAATGCTAAACATTATCCTTAGAAACTATTGACATTAAACAATTAAAATATATTTTGTATATTATTGAACAACTATAAATAAAAGAGAAACACTTGATAGGTTGTCGAAGTTCTTTTGTGTTTTAAATTACTTTCCCAGGTGAGCCTTTTGCTTTTTATGAGCCCAATTTTATACCAACAGATAAATATTTCCCCAGCCACCGTTATTAAACTTTGCCAAAATAGAACCGAACAAAATGTGGCAACATATCATGGCATACAAACCTAAGCTCTTTCGTCAAGAGCTGATTCTCGATTTTCGAGAATTCGCTATTAACGGTCATCAGAAGTAAAAAGGAATAATGCACAGCAGGTTGCGCATTTAGTCTAGACTTGTACGTAGTTCAACTACTCTACTCAAGTTACTGTAGTTTAACTACTTTTCTGAGTAGTTTAGTAACTTTCAATTACATTTTAGTTCGGTAATTAGTAGTTTACCTTAATTACTTTTTTGAGTAACTTCTACTCAAGTTACAAATTACTTTCGAATTTTAGTGGTTGTTTTGCCTATCGACAAACATTCCTGCACAAAGGAGATAAGAGGTTCGAAGATCAGCTGATATTTGCAAAGAGGGGGAAGCATGTGGCATAGGAAGGGGGGGGGGAGAGAAAATGGTTTGGAGAGTCCGGAACCCCCAAAATTTTCACAAATCCCCCCCCCCCTACACACACACACATACACACACTGCAACAACACTGCTACGAGGAGCGTTGAGCGAACAGACATGCCGCAAGAGAGGCCGAGCAACTGCGGGATTAGCGCCGAAGACTGGCGTTTCTCTGTGTCCCGAAGCTCAAGGAGACTCGACCCTTTTGAAGAAAGGGCTGGTACCCGTTTCTCCCCAACGTAGAAACTCTCACCCACTTCAGGAGGTGCACACACTGCATCCTCACTCAAAGGAGGCAACAAAATGCAGCACCTGCTCTGAAACTCATCTTGTGCTTCCGTAGTTTGTGCTGTACTCGAAGAATCGCGTGCTAAAGGGCAACGCAAAGATTACCTTTTTGGGTTGCCTTTCCTCCCAAAACGCAGAATATGCAATTCTTTAAAGTTTCATAGATCGTTCGAGAAACCTGTAGTAATTCCCCCAACGTTTTTATATAAAAAATAATGAAGAAACAGTGTTGGGAAATACTCAATGTACATGGTACTTAAAGCACTACTGTTTAGGAAAATTGTACTTGATGTAAATTATCTGAACATGTACTCGTATTTTCCGAGGAAAGTAAAACTCCCGACTTCAATATACATTCCCCGAATTTGAAAACAAAAAAATGGCGGTATCGTCGTGTTAAAACGCGCTCTTTCGAGACGTCATCTGGTCATTCCTCTGAGTAAAGTGCTAGTGGCTGGAAGATCGATGGAAATAAACGCCTTTAAGCTGATTGCGTCAAAAAGCTCGTCAGCGAGAGTAAAACAAGTATTCTGCAGCGACTTGACCTTATACCATATTTGCTGCCTTTTCCGTAAAAAACTGATGCACCTCCGATTGCCCCTGGAGCAATGCATACCAGTTAAAAAAACACAGTATGGGGAATGAAAGGGCATCATGAAAGATTGTGTTAAAAGTGCTTGTACTTTACCTTGAAATATATTGCATGTATATAAACTACTTCAAGTACATTGCACCCGGTGAACTTACTACTTTACTTGAAGTACATAACCTCTCATTCACTTTGTACTTTACTTCAAGTACTTTTTAGATGTACTTTACGCAACACTGTAATCAAGCAAACACTGTATAAAAATCAAGCTCAGACAGTGCTAAACCTTGAAGTACAAATGACACATTCGCAATACATCATTGACCAAACAAACAAGAGACTACAAAACAATTAGGCACGCAGAAGCAGAACCAGCTACTAAAGCATTTCTGTGAAAAAAAACAAGCCGATTCATATTTGACTAGCACAATTTTGCTAAAGCATCAAAACCTCTGTACTTTCTTTTTACGATAAAAACTTATACAGAAGTAACTTCAAAAGTAACTTCAAAATTAATTCGCTACTTTTTATGGTAATTAGTAATTTTCTCAATTACTTTCTATTTGAGTAATTTCTCCTTTACTGAAATTACTTTTGACATCAGTACTCAGTAACTTAATTACTTTTTTGAGTAACTTGTATATGTCTAGCATTTTTCACCCGTCACTCGTCAAGGCTATAAAATCTATTTAATGATAAAATAAACACAAGCGTGAAACAAACTTGTGAAAACCCTGATGCAAAGTGTATTGAGCGAGTGCTTTCCGTAGCTCCAAGACACACACACAAGAAAAATCTCAAATATACTGAATAGTTTTACAAATGCCGACATACTAAAGTGTGATGCCTAATACCTAAACCCAAGAATATACAAAATAAGTGCGCAGAATATTTAGTCTTGTCTGTTTGTCTTCAATTTCCCTCTTTCCTTATCGTAAGTTAGAAACCAACACTCTCAACCATCTACATACGCTATTTGTTTTACCTCTAAATTAATTGTACAAGATTGCCACTCTACGTTTTGTTTCCTTGCAATTTCATGTTTTTCCCGAAAAAACGCGTTGTCAACCCGTGCACATCCGTCGTCATTCCCTTCTTGGGTTGTGCTTTAATTTTCTGAAAGCTGACGTTCTATACTATTGATAAAGCCAACTATCAATAGTGCTCTCAATAGTACTATCTATTTCACTATCGTTATAGTATATACTATCGATTGTCAACTATCGATAGTATTATCACTATTCGACTAGTGCTTGTCAACTACTGATAGTACTATCGATAGCTTACTATCTATAATCAACTATCGATTGTCATGGAATACTACCGATAGTATTGATAGTAATTTTTTTATAGTTTTTCATTCCTATTAGACAGACACCCAAAACCACCCACGCGTACACGTGCACACACACTTTCACACATTCAAGCTCAGACAAATGGGCTACAGAAAATCACTGCTGCATCACACGCTGCGACAATTGTATAGCATATAATTGAGATGGTGTACGTCTTTACAGTGTGGCTTCGCCGGTGTATACCAAAGCCAGGGGTTATTACATCTTTAACCGTAATGAAATCAAACCTGCTTAAAACAAAATTGCAGAGCCTATCCACTTCACGTGAAGAAGGAGAACCAGCGAAACCGTTTTCTTTTAGACAAATTTACGACAACTATTCGACATCTATACGATTTATATATGATTACAATGAAGACACGTACACGACTTCGTTGTTTGTATTTATTTAATTTTTAAGGCCCGTTCACACATTTGCGTTCAGAGCGACCACTATGCTTACGAACGAATGCAACCGCTGCGACTTCAACGACAACTGTACGCGACGTGTACACACACATGGAACCGCATGCAACCAAACGAATCAACAGCCAATGAGAAACGAGCTTCAGCTCTTGCTCCTAGCCAATAGTAAGCAACCCAGCTACGCTTACAAACATGGCGGACGGTTTCCTGCCCGACGCAAGGTCCACCGTCCTCACCGGAGCAGCCGGAGGTTTCGGCTACGGCGTACAGTCACAAAGATCTGCTGTGCTCCTACAATAGCTGTGTAAAGGATGGTTCAAACATCTGAAACAAACCCGTTACCCACGACTGGGTCCGTTCTGACCGGAACGACAGCTCTGCGCTTCGCGTACACTCCTACGACCACTGCAACAAGCGCAGTGCGTCGGCAGCACGGCGACCGCCTCTCCGCCGCCGTCAGCTGTTGGGGACGCGCTACCACTCATTTGCCTAACAGAAAATAGATAGACCACCTCCTATGATCACAAAATTTATTTTTTATTTTTCAGGAAACGCTTGCAGAGTAGTGCATTAAAAAAATAAAAAAAGATGCAGTACGCCGTCTTGCACGATCACGACTTTAATACACGACTTTGCCAACAGTACACATCGCGACACTGTTAGCGCGAACACGACATCGGCGCATTTTAGCATTTTACTTCTAAATAGTATTAGCGAGCACGAAATGTTATCGCTTATATTATAGAACTAAATGATCTCTTTCCGTAGCAATAATAACTTGGATGACTTCCCTTGGTTTCAAAGAAAAAAACTGAAAAAACCGGCGATCGCTTGTTTGCGCTAACAGTGTCGCGCTCTGTACAAATCTCGCCACACGCCTTTTCTACGATTATAAAAGACGATGTAATCTTAGCAGCGATGTAGCAACGTAGAAATATAATTTGGTGATCCGATAGATGTTGCGAGCGAGACATTACGAGCGTTCAGGATTGCTAACACTAATCACCTTTCTCGGGTGATGAAAACGCGTGAAAATTCGCATCCTTTATACGGTACGTACCAGTAATACCTTGAACTTGAGCACAAGCATGGAATGCGCCAAAAAAGAAATCCGGGCGATGTTCGAGGACACAAATGCTAAGAAAGCACCACAGTAGTCGAAGTAAACAAACACGACAGCACGGGCGTTTCTGCTGTCTTGAGAGTGCAACCACGAGATCGCCGCACGAGTAGGTGGATCTTCCCTTCTAGTACGTGCTTGGTTATGATAACGACACACTACGAAAACTCACAGTCAAGGATAGCACTTTTACGCGGAACGATGAGTTTCCACCACGCCGTCCACGTCGACGATCACCACCGTAGCACCGACGCCATGTTTGCATATAGAAGGAACCCGGCACGACCTTCAAGCAACGCGCGCGACCGAGCTCTCCTCGACCTGTGATTGGTCTGTCACTGCGGTCGTTCCCGAACGTAACGAAAAAGTTCAGCCCGGCTCAACTCCTTGCGTTGCGAACGAACACGAACGAAACGACCGTTTGGCGCTTCGTTGCTATGGTAACTCGTCGTTCCAACCGGTTGCATTCGTTCGTAAGCGTAGTGGTCGCTCCGAACGCAACTGTGTGAACGGGCCTTTAGTGTCTAAAGTGATTATTGCCTTATGGTCACTATGGTAAACAGCCATTGGTTGTACACGTTCTGTTGATGGTCGATACACTTTCTGTGTTTGGTCGTTGGTATATGTACACGTTTTCGTATACAACAATTTTAGGTTTTACAGTGACTTGGGGGCTCTTTATCTGCGATGCTGGTAAAGAGCCCAAGTTTCTCTAACAGCATCGCGGAAGCGAAAAAAAGAAGAAGATTAGATTGGCGCGTTTTTGCCCTCAGCCTCGTAACAGCGCATTC
>JABSTQ010004058.1:0-36622 GCA_013358835.2 Ixodes persulcatus
GTCCGAGGTGGCAGCCCCTATTCGAAAGAAGGTGGATGGTGGGGTACGGAAACGAGGGGAAGGGGGTACAGCGCCTAGGACGCGTGACCAGCGATGGCTGCCACCTTTCTTCGAGAGTCAGTTACATCACGTCAGCGTCGCGTTGCGAATGGTTGCCGATTCGGTATTCCCGGAAGCGGTTGGGAGAAATCGGTTTGCAAGCGATCGGCCTCAGAGGGACAGCCGAACGTTGGCAGCCGCTCAGAGGCTCAAAAGATTGTCGTTCTTGAGTTCTTCTCCAAGCTTTACCACATCCGTATTTGTTTAAAGATAAGCATTTTAGGGCGCAAAAAAAAGCAAATGGAGGATTTTTGTTGACAAATGACACAGATTTAATTGTTGAATCGACGCCCCTCAAACAGAGGAGGGAGTCTCTCAGGAACAAAAAGTATTCCCTGGAGAAGCATCCGAAGAAAAAAAAAGGGGGGGGGGGGTGTGTGAAAACATAGTGTGTTGTAAAGGTTCTCTGCTCCGCACCTTCGGCACCGAGAAGACAGTGTAATCCCGGAAACAACTTCATTTGCAAAATCCATCTTGCCACAAAGCGCGTTTTCGTGGTGCCAGAAGCTCGCGCCGCTCCTCACGACGCTGCGCCAACCAAGAATAATCTTTGTCCCTCAAATACATGACTTGCAGTAAGCGCGAACCTTCTGCGCCGTGCATTTTGCACCACCAAATTTGATTTTCTCAGCAAGAACAAATCGCAATGACCAGCAGCATAGAGTGCGATGATGTCACGTGCAAACAATAGCTAAACAGTTCAGTTTGCTGGTGAAATGCGATGTTCTCAGCACTGGCAAAAGTGTATGTCCAAATTGTAAAGTTGTGCAGTATAGACGATTGTAAGCAGGGTGACTGGTCGCCGCCATGCTTCTGGTTCTGTAGTCACGCCCGTGCAAATTTAAACTTGTCAAAGCTACGTTGAAGCGTACGCTGCACGTGATTGCCCGCATGGGGCGCCACTCGGGGCTCCAGGCTTGCAATTGTCTATACATAGCAGTCTCGCAATGATATCTGGCAGCCTAATAAAATGTTAGAGCGCGCATAACTGATAAAGCACAGAATTGTAAAGTGAGGGCCCAAAACAAGTGGACGTAAAATTGAATATAACATTAGCCTCCCGAGACAGTGTTTGGCGAAGCATCGACCTCGTGCAAGCCGATGTCCAAATGGGATTTATATTACAAATATATGGTCTGTACTGTGCGCTAACTATATGTAATTAGGAATACCTTTGCATGCACCTCTATGTATTCCTTTTTGGAGTAAGGCGTTGTGTACCGTATTATTATTTTTTCAAGTTTCGAGCTCGTGCAAGCCGATGTCCAAATGTGATTTATATTAAAAATATGTGGTCTGTACCGTGCGCTATTTACATGTAATTAGGAATACCCTTTGCATGCATTTGTATGTATCTCTTTTTGAAGTAAAGCATTGTGTACCGGATTATTTAGAAAAATACAATTTATTATCTTTCTTTCTGCACATTTTGTGTATTTTCCTTCAGATCAATCTTCTGAGCATACAGTCTTCTTCGGCCTCTCCCGCGACCCAGTGTTTCACACTGCTATACAGCGAACAAAAAACCACGTTTCTACACACTCAGCAGCTGGCGTATCTTCGAGTATCTTCCTCCCGTGTCGGTCTCAAGCGGTGATGTTAACTTCATACAGTCAAATTAATTCATCATAATAAAAATGTATTAATTACTGCCTGAAGATTTTATAACATAAATAAAGGACTGGTCACCTTAAAATACATATATCAAAAGCAAATGCACCCCCAAATTATCGAAAATATGCTCTGCAAATGTTTTCCCGCGTTTTTATCCTTGATAATGTCTATACGTGATTTGGGAGAGGCTTAAACGAATTTCTGATTTTGAAGTTGATTGAGGTAACTATGTTTTCCTGACACATACTTAACTTCTCAAATGTATAGAAGTCTGCTATTGTTCTTTTTATGTGATGAACAACAATTTTGTGTGTCTGTGGACTGGACAAAAACTAAGTACTCAGGGGTGCGTACCGGAAGTATGACGACTGCGCTCGCCGCCCGTTAGAAGGTGACCAGTTAAGTAGCTGCACTGTTGAGTAGAGTATGAAATACTGCTTTGTTTTATTTAACACAAAGTCACCAATTAGCAAGGGTGATGCTTATTTGCAAATTGAATAGACCAAAATCTCGTAAAGAACAAATTTAAACGCCAAGCTATGACCAACATGTTCACTTGGCTACGCGCTGTGTTAGGGGAGATTCCACTTGAGTACGATGGTGCGTATAGGTTTGAGTGAACAATTTTTAGCACTCTTTTCTGCATGATTATTCGCCTGCATGACAGTGCTGAGTGTAAACAATGTTAGCCAGGAAAACAATCGCCGTCATTACCGCTCAGTATTTCTAGAAAAGGTAGACTGAAAGGTTTTGTCCTAAAACTTTCCTGGAATTGCGAAAATATTATTGTTTTTAGCTCAGTTGCTTCGTCATCATATATATTGTGAAGCATATTTTGTAAACTAGATTTCACGATATATGTGGCAATGACGTGCCCAATTTATGATTTTATGCACTGTAATTATTTCCGCAGTTCAAGAGCACAACTAGGATTCGACTTTTAAGACTGTGACCTAAATAATACCAATCCCGTGTATTTTAGGCAACCTACCATACTGATAACGTTACGATGCAGGTGGAATATATGCGACTGAGGTAAGCAAACAGTTGGTGAGTTGTATAAACACGAACTTTTGTCTGTTAACCTAGCTTTTCTTTTACTGTTTCTCGAAATTAAATAATAGAATTTGTTTTTTTTTGGTACCTGAAAATGAATGTGGTTTGTACGAATAATAATATTAATGAACATACCCCCTCCCCACATTTGAAGGCCTCTGCGTCTTGAAACAGGAAAATTCTGAAAGCAGAAAGTGAACTGATGATTTTCGAAGATTTTGACACGATGACAAAGAATAAAGCATTTTTTCAATAAGTTATTAAGACGGATTTTAGGCACTTTAAGAATCATAATTTATTTACGTATACATTTAAATGGTTTTAATTGGCATTATATTGGTGGAAACAGAGTTGCTTACGTGTAGCTTTGTGTTTTCGAAACTTATTCTTAAAATCTGAAGCTTTTTTTCTTTTTTTTTTAGGGGGAAGGAATAATTTCGCAAATTTGGTGTATTTTGGCATAAACGTTTGCGGTCAAAAAAATATCAGAGTATATCTACGCTTATCTAGAAAAATTAAATAAAAATAAGACACAAGCATGGGACTCCCCGAACTCTATGGAACATAAATGGCCCGAATACATGGAACACATCCCAGTAGTGATAAAAAAGGGAAGCGAGACAACACGAGTGACTTCAGTATCAAGAAGCCTCGCACACAGTTCACCGGGAGCTGTGTTCCTGATGAACCGAAAATAAAGTTGTTCTTCCCCTGAAACGAGCATTTTTCTTATTCAAACAGAGTTGCTATTCGAAAAGTTCGCGTTTTCGTTGACTTTGATAAATTAGGATTGGGCGTTAATCTTGGGAGATTGTTGATATTTACCTAAAACACGGAACATAATACGTATGTCATAGATAAGCAGTATGAACTATTCCAGAAAAAAAAATGATATTAGCTATCCTACTTTTGTTGTAAAGCAAATACTTTTTTTTTACATGATACGATTTATATACTCTCCTCTATGTAAAAGGGCAATTTGAATACTAAGGTAAATTGTGTTCGAAAAACGAACTAATGTTAACATGTAAGGGTCAATGATGGAGACAACGACGGCAATGAAAATGATTGCCGATGCATATATGCCATATCAAGTAATAATATAGGTTTTCTGAATTGTGTATTAGATCAATAGTGCATAGAACACAGTCTTAATGGCGGTAATTTTTTAAAATTGCCCGGTAATTGAATAAAAATTAGAACGCGGAGACAAAATTTCCTCAGTCACATGCTTGTATTTACGCGAAGTGTAATAATAATCTATATGTTTTCCTTTAGGAGAAATCAACCATAAGCTTTTTTTTTTCTTTCTACCACCGTTTTAGTTTTATTTGTAGCTAAAGTGTTCCTTTCGTGCAGTGTGACAAAAACCCAGTCGCCGTTTTCTGAAGAACTCTCTGTCATAAACACATTTTGATGAGTCCTGTGACAGGTATTATATTTGAATTACTAGATTTCTTGAAAAATATTGCAATAAGTAGTCTTAGCATTTCTTCTAATACAAAAACATACCACATCCTATGTAGTTTTATATACTACACTTACACCTCAAGTGGGCAGTTAAATATTTAGATATGGTCGGCTAGAATGCTTGAAACATATGGAGATACACGTACCCTTGAAGTAAAACGATGACGGCACATAATATTATGGGCCTAGATCTAGCCATGTCTAATTATCGAATGATTTCTGAATTCCACAGTCCGTGACTCGGCCAGGACAGTTGAGACTTCAGTGTGATGTGTACGGATGGACGAAGGATATTATAGTGGGCTGCTTACAATAGACACATCTGTTAGCTGAGTTGGCCTTAGCGAAATGAACTTTATTTTTGACGCCGCCCATTTAACATAACATAATAATATAAACCTTGACATATAGTATAAGAAACTACTTGTTAGTTTAGAACGGCTAGAGGAACAATGGTTTCGTTTGTTTATTAATTTCAGAATATCGCTGGTACCGCGAGAGTCCACGGCGGCGCAAAGATGGTACATATATGGATAAGTAGATATAGTAAAACCCGGAACATCTTCCATAGAAAATCATTAGCAATAACAAACACGAGAAGATCAATTCAAGCGCGCGTCTGTAAGTACATACGTTTGGAGGAAGATGGATCCGGCAATGGACTGTTAACGTTCTTTTATAGTAGGATGTACATTTGGTGATGGCACTTGGAAAGGGTGCTTATAAATGTTATTGTTTCTTACCGTGTTGTCTAACATGCAACAGGTATTTAGTGTGATGCGTCAATCTTGACATGTCCGGCTCTTTTGGAGGTGTCTGTATTGAGTCAAAATCACGTGAATGTACGATTTGAGATGGGCTATCCAGTCGACGATATTTGTTTAAAAATTTTTTTCGGCTAGTCCTGGTATTTTTAAATTTTTTTTTGTGTTTCTTGTGCACGTATCCCAAATCACAAACCCATACTATAATTGAGGACTACCAGTGTTTTATAGGCACTAGGTTTAACGCTGAGTTGTGCTAATAATGACTTTCGCCTTGGAGTGCATTGAAGTACTGAAACGGAAATAGTTTACTTTTGTTCATTTCCCACCTATAATACCGCCAATGATGTAAGGAAATGTTTGTAATTATTTTTGTTTGTCCCCCAGGGTAGAGGCTATTTGTCTTGGTTTGAAGGACTGTTCCCTTCCTCGCACAACTTAAGGTTGTGTTGGACGGTGCTATTCTGTTTAATAGGACCATCATCGGCTTATGTTTTGTTTTATAAGCAGCAAACTTACTTGAGAATATTTGCATACTAATCCCTTTCACTACAAAGTTCACCATGTAATTTATATACTTTGTCCACGTGGGACCCACCTGGGACCCCCTCATGTGATACCTGGTAGCGTTACCTGATACCATTCTAATCACGAGCAGTGAGTACGCCTCTGATACTGCACTTTTCTCAGGAGCGCGTACACCCTTGTGTGTGCTAAGCATCAAGAGTGGTAGAAATTTAGGACCAACATTTTAAAGTACCCGTCCTCGAGCCTCTTATGTCCTACAAGTTTAGACATATACATTTCCGGCAATCCAAAATGTTTTCGCAAGCGAGATTCGCAATAACCTTTTTATTTTTTTTGCGAATTGTTTCGGTGATTGAACAGATTTTTGATATGTTTACGGTAGAATATTATAACTTTTCCTCAGACTTAAGAGGCCGAGATACTCTTGTTTACAGGCTTTAGTTAAGCTAGTTGGTACGTACTGGCAATGAGTCAGCTTGAACTTACAGAGAAAAAAACATAGAAAGTAGTGGACTGGTCAAAACGGCTATTTGTCTTGCCTGTCCTTTCTATTCGTTAATAAGGAAGCTTGGACGAGTTGGTGGTACATCCAAAGGTTACAGCGCACAAGACAAAGATACAATGAGAGTCGCACAAAGAGACAAAGACAATCGCTTGCGTTCATCATTCCTACGTCTGTTCCTGTGAGTTGAGGCTGACCTTTCACTAGTTACTGTTATGTACGAAAGGTGTTCATAGACGAAATTGTTTCGCCTTCATTTGTTTCGTCTACATGCGAGATGTGTTTATACACATGTCACATGTAAGTGTGCACAATGAACAATGAAACATCGACAATGTTTTCACGACGAGGAAACACCATGCACTATCAACTCATTTTTTATCAAATTTTTCCCCTACACCATCATTTCGAAAGCTTTAGCAGTAGTCAACAAATGGAAGTATCTAGGAGTCAAAATTCCTTCTGCTTGAAGTTTGGCTTTTCACATTGGATTGCCAAAGCGTATCGAAGGCTGTAGATACTGCACTCCTGAAACTAAGCTAACGGCGTGTAATTCTCCAATCCAGTGGTTCTCAAATAGGGGTCCGCGAACCCTTTGGGGTTTGCGAGGGCAATTCAAGGGTCCGCGACGCGGTGCCTCATCAGACAACCCCTGCAATACAAGTTGTCTTTTTTCAGGTCGAGAAGAAATGTTTCAGTTTTCGGGCGAGTTTCCTCGTGTGTATGTAAATATGAGGGGTTTACTGCACACTAGCCCTTAGGTATATCTATTTATTATATCAATATTACATTTAACCTATAGCTTTCCCCCTCTCCTCACCGTGCACGGGGTCCTCCATTATTTCCGCCGATCTACAAAGGGTCCGCAAAGCACCGATGGTTGAGAACCACTGCTCCAATCCATCCTTTACAAGAATATACCGACATCATAGGGACCCTCATTGACAAGCGTATCTACACCAGCTAGAGAGGGTTAACCTATTTTAAGTTCTTTTATAATTGAGAGAACCGTCATTGTCAATCTTATATAGACCAGTTGGAGAGGGTGAAAATATTTTTTTTATAAGTCCAAAAGTGCTTAAAAATTTGACATACTCTAACACATCACGAAACTTGTTTAAAGTTTGATGACTACCTTCAGTATAACGTGAGCCGTGACACAAAAGAGAAACATGAGAAACTGATTTGTGAGTTTTATTGCAAAAAATACGTATTCATTGTTTTGTGTGTGTGTAGCATTCGCGAGTGGAGCGAGCTGTCTCGCAGCATGACGTGAATTGTCTCTTTTGCTACATCTGACAGAGGATGCGCTCAACACTGCTGTTTTGGGGAATCAAGAACACAAAAAAGAAGAAGTGCGACAGGTGAAATGGCCAATCTTGCACGGAAAACGAGAAGTTGTGTCACTAAAGCTGACGAGATCTACCTGTAGTCCACAACCTTCAAGTTTTATCATGACCGCTACCACGCTGCGCCGCGTTCCCTTTCTCCTCCCCCTGCCCCTGTCTAGTGCCTAATATTTCAATAATAGTAATAATAATAATAATAATAATAATAATATAAAAATAATATTAATGACGATATTATTATTGTTGATAATAATATTAACAATATTAATCTCTATTAGAGAAAACTGTGATACTCTGGGCGGCTCGCAAGCATGGAAAAGGCCGCGTTCACACTTGCGGAAAAGTCTCTTATCGCCGACCTAATTTACTGGTCGGAAGAGGACGGCGCCGTTCACGTTGGTTGCCAACCGCCGCGTTCGCGCGGTTCCTGTCTCTCGCGGATAATAGCGCAGAGTGCCTTTGGCTCGAATGGTGACCGAAAAAATGCTCTCGCAGACTTCCTCTGCAGTTAACGCTAACCCGCAGTGTCGAGAAAATGCCCAACATTTTCTCGGCAATACGAGAAGGCAATAATAAAACAACGAGCAAACGGAGACAACGTTTCTGTGCGTACCACTCACTGCCACAATTTCATTCCCCAGATCCTCTTTGTGGGAACTGTCTTCGTTGCTCATGTGTCTCATGTCGAAGAGCGTTGAATAATTTGGTCTCGATCAGCATCTTTGCCGACTCAACAATACCAGAGAGACGGCGCCATTTTGCACAACCTGGCACCCGACAGCTCTGGTGGCAACCCCTACGATTCGGGCGACTCTGTCAGGATGTGACGCCATGCAGCAAGCGCCACTTCCTCTGTGCGTTCCGGTTGATTGCGACGGCGTGGTATCCTTTTCCATAGCGGGAAAAATCGCTCCCGGACCGATTGCTCCCGGGAACGAATATTTTGTCGCCGGCTGAGGGGATTCCCACTCCAGACATCAATTTTCCCGTAAATTCACCTGCGAATCCGCAACTGAGAACGATCCTTTAAAGAGGAGGCGACGTCCCGTCTCAAGCCAGCCAAGCGAGAAAATCCAATCGAACTTCCACAGTCTCCTGCCTAAACAAGATATTTGTTTGTCAACTGTGCATGACACAGGTGCTCAGATTGTGCTGGGAAGTGAAACGTGGGTAAAGCCGGAGATTAGCGATGGCGAGGTTCTTCTTAGTAAATTATTTAATTTGTTTCGTAACGACCGCACATGTTCCCGCGGTGGCGGCGTACCTGTTGCTATCAGTAAAACCATGAATGCATCACTTATTTCTGTAGATTGTGACCTTGAAGTTTTGTGGGTCCGCTTAGATCATCCTTCTTCTCCAGTTATCGTTGGCGCCTGTTATCGCCCTCCGGGTCGTGACAATACCTTCGTTGATAAACTGCACGTTTGTATGGAGCACGTTTTTTCTTTATTTCCCGGTAGTACTATTATTTTTGGCGGGGATTTTAATTACCCAGGTGTAAACTGGAAGGAGGGCATTGGTCTTACCTCTTGTGCGGTAGGTGCAGAAGTTTCAAATTTTATTAACCTGATGTATAGCTTTGGGCTCGCTCAAATTGTAAACGAACCCACACTATTAAATTCTGTTTTGGACCTTGTTTTCACCTCGAGTGCTGATGATGTGCGGTTAGTTCGTATTCTTGACAGGATCAGCGATCATAACACGGTTTTAGTTGAAATGTCTCTGCCATTAGTAACTAGAAAGATAAGTCCTAAACTCATCAATGTATACAGCAAGGTTAACGAATGTGCCCTAAACGAGGCTTTTGAGCAGTTTCACCATTTTTATGAAAGATCTGTGGAGTCAAACTGGAAATTACTAAAAGAACAGTTTGAGCAGTTGAAGTCTCTATTTGTGCCTCAAATTGTGTTAAAAACGAATGCTGATCAACCCTGGTTTACGAATACACTCAGAAAATTAAATAATAAAAAGCGTCTCTTTGACAAAGCTAAAAAAAGAACCTTGTATCTGATATGTCAAAATACTTGAACTGTTTTAAGGAATTCAAAAATAGCATAAAAAATGCGAAGAACAAATACTTCAAGCAAGACCTGTTAAATTTATTGTTAACCAACCCTCGCAAAGTTTGGAAAACAATATGTCCAAGGAAAGATGACTCTCTCCCTAAGCTGAGCAACGATCTCAACGAAGTATTAACAGACCTTGAATAAGCTACCGTCTTTAACAACTATTTTTCGTCCGTGTTTACCGTAGAAGACTCACCAGTACCCTGTGATCCGACCTGTAGACTATTTAACATTTCTTGCGAACCTATTGTCTTTGACCGAAATGGTATCCTGAATGCAATCGAAAAACTCTCCCGCAGCTCAGCCCCTGGCGACGACAATATTTGCCCTAAATTTCTAAAAATAACAAAGCACATATCATCTTACCTTTTTTGTAGACTATTTCTACAATCACTTGACTCGGCTACCCTGCCGGAGGACTGGAGATTCGGGAGAGTTCTACCTATTTTTAAATCCGGAAACAAGCAGGACTACTCGAATTATAGACCTATATCGCTGACAAGTGTGCCATGCAAAATTTTTGAACATGTCGTCTACTCCCACATCATGAACTATTTCTCGGAAAATAAATTAATATGTAACAACCAACATGGTTTCAGGTCGGGATATTCATGCGAAACCCAGCTTTTTGAGTTTGTAACCGATCTGCATACCAACTTTCATTCCTCTAAACCCACTGATGCCATCTTCATTGATTTCTCTAAAGCATTTGACACGGTTCCTCACCAGCGACTTCTATACAAACTTTCTGAACTTAACATCCATCCATCTATTATACTCTGGATAGCTGAATTTTTAACTAACCGTAAGCAAGCTGTTCACCTTGGGCATGCCAGATCACCAAGCCTGCCTGTACTGTCGGGCATCCCCCAGGGCAGCGTTCTGGGGCCGCTTTTATTTCTTATATATATTAACGATCTTCCCCACCAGATAACATCATCTATTAGGCTTTTCGCGGACGATTGCGTAATTTACAGTCGCATCACTAACCCTGAAGATTCAATACTACTACAGCAGGAGCTAAATGTTTCTGTCTCATTGGTGTTACACGTGGCAGATGAAGGTCAATATAACCAAGAGCAAACTTTTAACATTCACTGGTCAGCGATCTCCTATTGTACGTAACTACACCTTACTAACACTGCCTCTCGAAAAAGTACCAACCCACAAATATTTAGGCGTTACTTTTTCTGAAGACCTAACTTGGAATACCCATATTGACAATATAGTGGCTAGTGCATGCAGATCTCTGGGATACATAAAACGTAATCTATACCCCACCCCCGTTGTGTTAAACTAACTGCCTATAAGACTTTCGTCCGATCAAAATTGGACTACGCAAACTTTATCTGGTGGCCTCACCAATCATATCTCATTACTAAACTCGAATCGGTGCAAAACAAGGCATCACGTTTTACAACTCATGACTACTCACGAACGTCAAGCGTAACTGCACTAAAATTCAACCTCGACCTATGCCCTCTATCTCAAAGAACTCAACTTGCTCGTCTTGTCCTTTTTCACAAAACTTACCATTCCCCTTTTGATTTTCGTAACACAAACTGTCAGCCACCACCTCACATCTCCTTGCGTCACGACCACCGCCTAAAAATTAAACCTCTATTCGCCAGAACTTATAAATTCCAAAATTTCCCACTTTCTCTCGCTATTACTAACTGGAATTCCCTTCCTGAAACCATAGTACGTGAATCTAACCCTGAAAAATTCCGTGAACTCTGCAAGTCACACCTGAAAAGTGTTGGTCTTTAATATGTTTATCTGTTAATTACTTTTTCTACATGTTATGTTTTGATATCTGTCCTATTAGTTTGTAGTTTTTTTTTGCGTTTTCCTATTTTTTACCTTGTCGTCACTCTTCTGCTATCTGTATGTCATTTGATCCCCCTTCATGTAATGCATTTCACCCGAAATGCCTTTGAGGTACAATAAACTGAACTGAACTGACCAAAGTGAAGCCGGAAGTAGAGGTCGCGGTCGGAGGGACCGTCCCCAAGGGTGATCAAGTCCGTCCAATAGCTCCTTTTGGTTTTGGTCATCGTTGGGGTAGGGCCTTATATCGGGAGAGTTTGGCCAGTTTATGATCTCGCCTCCGTAACGCCGCCCTCCCGATTGAGCCAATCAGTCCGCGGCGCAGACTGAGAGGCGCGAGCGCATGCGCGTGAACTCCCGACTGCTCCCAGCTGTGCGGGGAGGGCTGCCATTTTCATTCATTCGCCCGGCGGAACAAATGGGATCGACATCCGAATTTCGCTTCTTTCCTTTTATTTCACTGGCTCTGGCAAGAAAATTATATTGTGTTTTTCCTCGATGGATTAAGAAGCTGACGAAGGAAGATTTCTTGACGTTTGACCGCGAACTTTTGTTCAGGTTAAGACGAAGGCGGCCGGTAGCAGGCGACGCGTTCCCTCAACAGCGCTTTGCGCCGAAAGCGTGCTGCGTCAACATGGCGATAGCTTCCTTTTTGCTCCCTCCTTCCTCTCTCACTCCTACGGCGCTCTCCTCGTTGTCTCCTTCCTGTCCTTCAATTTCGTCCTCCCCAGCGCCTCGTCACCACGCTTACTGGCCGACTCTCCTAATATACGGCTCTGCGTTGGGGGTGTGTCCCTCCAAATCGGAAGTCTCTTCCGGCTTCACCTCTGCTGGCGTCATGTCGTCTCCACAAGCTTACTTCCTCCATGCTCGCAAGACAAGACAGATAGGCAGGAGCGGCAGGTGTTTGTGCGCGTGAGAGTCTGCTAGCCAGCCACCCAGAGCAAATGAATGAAGAACAAAGAATGAAACAACAGACAAACAACAAAAAAACAAAACAACAATGAGAAGGTGCGCCGCGATGCGGTAGTGTAGGGACCGTAGGGACCGACGGTGCTGAATTGGCTAAGTTGACAAGTTGACGTGACCTCACGGGGGCCACGTGGCCCCCATGGCAGAGTAGAGGGCAGGATAACGAGGTGAGGAGGAGGGAGGAGGGGTATACCCTCCCATCAGTACCCTTCCAATCTCCTCCTCAAGAGCTGCGCTCTAATTCGGCGTTACACGGAGTTGTAAACGGCTTTCATTTCTTTTTAAATTCTATTCTCAGTTTTGTTTCTATTGTCCGCTTTTATTTTCATACCAAAGAAACAATACAAAAGGATTATGTTGTGGCTTCTAAAGAGCTGCAGATACGTTGAATGAAAAATAAAAAGTTGCACAGCCACATGACTTCTAGGCAACGCTCTCCTCCTCTATATTACTTCTTCCTCCGCAGTCCAGTTTCGGTTTCGGTATCGAGCAGTTGCGTCTTTTTTACTTTATTAAAATATACGTGACGCTGTAGCAAACTATTCATTGGGAAATCTTCCGACACCATGTTGAATCACCTGGCGAAAAATAAAAACATTTTTTTTGGGTGGTGTTAGTGTCCCTTTAAAAAGGCCCTGCAGTGAGTTTTTACTGGTTTTTATTTTGCATCTAACCTGAGCCCACTGAACGCAGTAACTTAGTGAAACTTTTCTTTTCTCAAAATTCGCTTTATTTTAAAAGTTGTAGGCTAATTAAAATCGTACAAACAAGTAGAAAGTAACCTCCTTCATGACGGCCCTGGTCCTGGCTCGGGTGGCCAATGGTAATAGGGACGCGACTGGCCAGTCGGCTGCGGCTTATGTTGATGGCCGCTTCCTCTGCAGCCGCGCATGCGTGTGAACGACTCGTTGCTTGCATCAGCCCTCCACCGCGCTTGGCGGCATGAATTTACCGGCTCTGTCGGAGTTGGAGCTCCGAATCCTCGATAGAAGTGCGGAGCTGGAAGTATAGTACCGTATGAGGACACTCCTTGCAAGCGCCCGGAGCGAGTCGACGGCGCTCAAGTCCCGGGCAAGTTCCAGGCGGCTCTCCTGTGGTCTCGCGAAAAGGCGATTCGTACTTTCGCTTCTTACAAAATGTGCCGCCTCCGGCGTCGTGCGTCGTCTGCTAGAATCCGCGGGGCATATCGTCCGAAATCCCGAAGCGCTTCGGGATCTCGGAGGCTATGTGCGGGGGCGCATCCGCCGCATCTTCCACCGCTTGGTGGAGGCGGCTACGACTACGGGTCTTTCCTTATTTCCGTACCTTCTAAGCTTCATTTGCTTCTATCCTCATCTAAAATACTGAACAAAGAACTACTTCCAAATATAATTAAAACGGTTCGCGCCACTTATATTTTGTATTACGAATGAAAAAAAAAAGCTTTTAGCAGCTTTGACTTGTTGTAAGGCAGGAGCTAACGGGGACCGACAACGTCAGGAATTCGTCACATGCCGCGCGCGTTCGGCACCACGAGGCGTCCCCGTAGGAGGAGGAGGTTTCCGCGTAGTCCGGTTAAAATATGGCGCACTGATATTTAGTGACTCTCTCCGAGCCCGCTGGGTTGCAGGAACCACAAGAAATGTGAAAACAGCAAAAAATAGGATTGCAGGGAATTTTAAGGCCTTACAGAACGAGCAAGCAAAACGCGCTAGACGAAGACATGGTCGGCCGATTAACAAGATGAAGCCGAAGATGACACCGGAAACAAGGACGTTTCTAAAGTCAGAATGCCCGAGTGTTAGTGGCCGCCGAGATTGGCCACCCTGGAAAACAGCCGTGGCTCGGAAGAGGGCTGGCAACCCGGACGACACGCAGGAGGAGGGAGAAAAGATGGCGCCGTACTGAACAACCGATTTGAATCACTAGTTATAAAGTTCAGTTTTTGTTTATCAAATACACAACACTATGCGGCCCTGATTCTCTAACAATGCCAGAAAATATATATCACAACTCACACTCATGATGGCGCTTCGTCGTATATTTTATTCAGTAGTGGACGATCCACGCGGTGGAGGCTGTTTTCATATATTTATCCTTCCCCTCCAACACCTTCCAATTGAGGTACGACTTTTTTTTTTGCGCATATTGTGCATATATTAGGTACTTGTCTGCACGTAGGTTGTACGTAGAGCTAAAGAAAATGAAGGTATGTTTCTTTTTGTACTGAAATGAAAATTGTAAGAGACGTTTACAAGATACTTGAAATATGCTATCCGGACGGAATGAAACGCGAACGTCGGAACGCGAGGCCCTCTATAGATGCTTGCTCTACTCACATACTGATAAAGATACTGGATAGAGAGGGGGCTGCAAGAGCGTGCAATTACTCTGACGTGCAAGCCCTCCCCTCAAAAAACTTATCGACGAGTTTCAATTCAGTTTCGAATGTATTCTATTATACGTTAGAAACTCAATTGAAACTCATTGATACTCTTTGTTAGGGACAGCCCCCTTTCCAGTCCGTAGATTTATGAACCTCTGGACAGGCATGTACCAGTTACTAAAAAAGTGATTAAGTTACTGAGTATTGGCCTCAAAAGTGATTTGAGCAGAATACAAATTACTCAAACGGAAAGTAATTGACTAAATTACTAACTACCGTAAAGAAGTAGCGAATTACTTTGAAGTTACTTTTATATTTTTATGGTAACAAGAAAGTACAAAGTTTTTGATCCGTTAGTGAACTTCTACTAGGCAAACAAAGCGGCATGTGTTTTCCCAGAAATGCTGTTAGAGTTGGTTCTGCTTGTGTGCGCCTAATTGTTTTGTACTTTTTTTTTGTTTTTTTTTTGGTCAATGACGTACTGCGGATGTGTCATTTCTACTTTGAGGTTTAGCACTGCCTGAGCTTAATTTTGCAGACAGTGTTTGCTTTTTTACAGTGTTGCGTAAAGTACATCCAAAACGTTCTTGACGTAAAGTACGAAGTAAATGAGAGGTTATGTACTTTAAGTAAAGTAGTAAGCACACCGGGTGCAATGAACTTGAAGTACAATGTACTTTCAAAGTATAGTACCAGTACTTTTAAACACAATATTCGGTCTTATAGAAGCCATTAAATCACTAAAACAAAAAAAAGACCAGACGACATCTCGAAAGTCGATAGCGGGACTTCACATGATGATACGCCATTTTTTGTTTTCAAATTTGGGGAATATACTTTGAAGTCGGGAGTTGTACATTCCTCGGAAAGTAACAGAAAAAATGCTTCAATAAAGTACAAGTACATGCTCAAAGATTGTGCTTAAGTAAAATACATGTTTTCTAAACCTAATAGAAGTAGTACTTTAAAGAGAAGCTGGAATACTTCTGGAACAAAAACGAGTTCGGGGTGAATTCTGGTGCATTTTATCCCGCGAATGTGAATATCACGGTCGTTGTCCCTGAAGATGTAACTAAACGCGAGAAAACGCGAAACACCTTCAACCAGGCGTGACCTCATGCTAGGTCCTGCTTCCCCTGTTATTGATGAGCCATAGGTCAGAACACCTAATTGACACAAGATGTTTGTCCACCAGGATGTTTTGCCCCATTTTTCCCCACCCCAGCTCCAGCTCGGGAAAACATATTCAGAGGATGCGATCTCTAAAAATAATTGGTCTTTGAAAAGAGAAAGAAGAAATTTGTAAAGACGGTATTAAAAACAAAATATTGGCTATTGTCCTAACGCTTAAAACTTTCGGATCATATTATACTTCTAGTTGACTCATTAGTTATTTCTCCAAGTTTCCGGTCTGTACAGCATTTACTCTCACAGGTTGATTCTGAGGTTTCTAAGAAGCCTGGATTTTGACAAATCTCGGGGTTGGCTAGTTCGTCAAAAGCAGAGTGTCGAACCGGAACCGAACCGAACCGAAACCCTGAACCGAATCGTCAGTTTTGAAACCGAACCGGAACTGAACCGGGAAAAAATATAACGCTAACCGGTTCGCAATGGTCCACGGTAATTGTTTTTTATTATTATTGCAATGTGAGTATTTGAGCAAAAAAATTGCATTGGTATTTTTATCGTCAAATTGTCATATACCAAATTGGAATGTATGAGAAATTGTGGATTTTAGTGGCGCTTTTATATTGACACTGCGATTAATCATGTGTCACGTGGTCACGTGACATCATAGTGTCAAGACATGCTGTCAAATAATGTGACATCACTTGGCCCCGTGACGTAGTCACGTGACTCACTGCGTCAAGTCGACTTAGATTAAGAACGTTACTAGATGTTCTAGCGTTGTTGACACCGTGGTGTCACATGGCATCCCGACTTCCCACCGCGAGTCACGCGACACCATGACGTACTCGATTGTCATGAGCCCCAACCGAGTGCTCGGATTCTTGATAATCAGCATCACCAAACATTTGGGTAATCGAACGAGTTCAATCAAAGATAAGAATAGCCAAGCTAACGATCTCTGAAGCTCAACCCATCCTTTATTCTTCGCAACCCCAGCGCATGACTGTGAAGAACACTGACGGTATATAATTTGTGTTAGATCACATGGTCGCTTGTCAAATAGCGAGCTGTGGAGGAGAGGGCTGTTTCATTTCTTTATTTTCTCAGCGTCTGCCCTTCAGCGGAGAAGAACATTTTGGGGTGAGTTAGCTCTTAGCGGTATTTACCCAGGTAGCACGCCAGAGGAATGCCCAACTTGGGCAAAGGTCTGGCAAACATAAGGGCCCAACTTTGGCGCAGTTAGGTTTTTGCACCATGGCACTCATCAGTGCCAAAGTACGGTGCCTAACTATAGCCTTAGTTGGGCGATCCTAGGGCATGCCAAAGTTTGGCTCTTCTCTGGTACGCCAGAGGAGTGCCAAAGTTGGTGCCATACTTGAGCCATAACTGCCATAGTAAATTCTAATCTTGGAATGCGGGGCATGCCAAGGTTTGGCGTTTCTCTGATCAGCCATTGGAGCGCCAAAGTTGGTGCCATACTTGAGCCATAACTGCCATAGTAAATCCTAATCTGGGAATTCGGGGCATGCCAAGGTTTGGCGTTCCTCTGGTCCGCCAGAGGAGCGCCAAAGTTGGTGCCATACTTCAGCCTTAACTGCCAGAGCAACGCCTAATTTCGGTATTTGGGACGTGCCTCACGCGCCCCAGAAGAGAATTAAATTAAACAAGCGTCTGAAACACTATGGTCAGATGTCATCACCTCCGTTCCCAAGCAGCACGGGAATACTTTGCAGTATCGTGCCAGTACCGGCCGAAAGTCGGTTCCAATATCGCTCAAATGCCCAGTTTTGCACCACCGTTTGATATCCGGCAGGTATTGCCGTACAGCCGTTTTGCCCCGGCCAAGTGTTCGCGCAATATTGTGCAAATACTCTACGATGCGTCTGCTCCGTATTGGCCGAACGTCGTGCAAGTCTGTGTTGTGTACGACGTTGCATATCATTTGTAGCATTTAAATAACATGTACGGACAAACAAAATTTTTTCGATCGCTCCCAGAAGTTTATTAAACAACTATCATTACACACAGTGTATTCTCGAGATATTTACAAAGGTCACACTTTTCTGTAAAACGAAACGCAAATTATAAAATAGAATTAACACTGTCCTCATGCCAAGCAAAACTCATCACAGAAAAAACCGCGGAGATTGAGAGGAAAGCAGGACGACTATCAGAAGCATGCTTGCAGTGTACTTACTAATAAAAGAGCGATATCACGTAAACCTTGATAGATGCATAATCCAACACAGGCACCCCACAAACCCACTCGAGAAAGAACGTTGCGCACATTCAACTGACGTCTCGTCATCGGCGGAGAGCACTTTTTGTCGAAGCGTGTCCAACAAACACATCATAAGAATTCCACGAACTCCGGTGAAAAGAAATGGCTGTTACCCAAATATTGGCATGGACGTATTCCGAACGTTTACGACGAAAAAGCACGGCCGCGTCTGCAACGCACGAAAGCAACAGAACACTGAAGAGCCCATTTCGGAAACCGGACCTACATGGCCCGCCTATTTCTATAACTAGGCAAACGGCGAAAACAACAGCCCCAGAGATCCCATCAGCGTGACAGAGAGAGTCACGTGAAAAGATTTTCGTCCAAACGTTTTTGTCCTACGCGTCCTACACAGAGAGGTCACGCGTTTCGCTCCACCCTTTTGATTTGCTTAAAGCGGCTGTCGCGTTCGCTGACAGCAACCCGAAGACAAAAAAGCAGGTGGGGAGGATTTGCAAAAGGCGAGGTCGAAGGAGCATCAACAACGCAGCTAAGCTCTCTCCGCATTTTGCACGCTTTAGAGTAAAAAAAAAAGAAAAAAGAAAACAAGGACAACTTTAAAAAAACAAAAACAGAAAAAAAAACTGCTGTACAGCCAAAGCTACAGGGGAAAGAGTGTATCCCGACCTGTTCAACAGTAGGGAAATAAGGGACGGGGGAATGCCAGCCCTTCTCTGGAATGAAATGGAACGGAATGAAAGGAAAGGCCGCTTCTGCCGGTGACCTTGTCGCCTTGCCTAGTCTGTCAGCGTTGGGCTTCCATTGTGGGCCTCAGAAAGATAATCACCTTTCTTGAGAGCGAAATGGGGGGGGTGCTTATGTTTTGCGGGCTTGTCGCCATCCGATAGGCCTCAATTATTTCTCTCCTGACTCGCTCGCAATGGCCTCCCATGGCTGTCGTGCCGGCGAAATTAGGATCGCAGCCGAGACATTTTCTCCCGTGAATGACGATCGGGTGCTGAGAATCCGAAGCAGCTCTTTCGGCGTCCATTTGATGTTCTCGGAGTCGGTCGTTGAGGCATCGCCCCGTTTGCCCGATGTACCTGGCCCCGCAGGACAGGGGGATCGCGTACACATTTTTCGCTTCCTCTCCTTCCCCCAAGATTTCCCCTTCCCACAGTCCCACGGAGCGGGCGGGGTTTGAGCTTGAAGCCGAAAGTAAATGTTTTTGAAGTTGAAAGATTGTCCTGTCTATATCGTCGCTTATGTGTCTCCACTTTCTATATGTTTAAAAAGTACCAACACGCTAAAAGACTACAAGTTCCGGGATTTCATTTTAATTCCCCAAGTGTGATGCGGGAGCGGCGCAACCTTTGGACTGGAGAAATCAAGAGACACTCAAAATAAGATAAAGTGGCCAGCCGAATAAAACTTGATTTTTATTTAATTAAGATGACGACCTCCCGCGTACATCAAACTCCTCATCAGCCGAACTCCCAGGCAGTAAGCCTAGTTCTGGCACTTGTTTGGCAACTTTGGCCCGTAGCTGCCAGATGACAACCGAAGTATCGGGAAGCGAAGCCTAACTTTGGCACTTGTTTGGCGACTTTGGCCCGTAGCTGCCAGATGACAGCCGAACTATTGAGAAGCGAAGCCTAACTTTGGCACTTCTTTGGCGCCTTTGGCCCGTAGCTGCCAGATAACAGCCGAACTATCGGGAAGCGAAGCCTAACTTTGGCACTTGTTTGGCGACTTTGGCCCGTAGCTGCCAGATGACAGCCGAACTATCGGGAAGGGAAGCCTAACTTTGGCTCTTGTTTGGCGACTTGGGCCCAAAGATGCCAGATGTCAACCAAACTACAAGCTAGTAAGCCTAACTCTGGCACATCTGTGGCGATTTTGGCCTGAAGGTGCCAGATGACAGCCGAACTATCAAAAAGTGACGCCTAACTTTGGCATTAGTTTGGCGATTTTGCCCCAAAAATGACAAATATCTGCCGAACTACCGGGCAGTAAGCCTAACTCTGGCATTTGTTAGGCGATTTAGGCCCAAAGATGCCAGATGATAGCCGAACTACCAGGCAGTGAAGCCTAAGTTTGGCACTTGTTTGGCGAATTAGGGCCAAAATACCCAGACTGTTGCCAAGGGAGGTCAGGTTTGGCTCTACTTTGGCTTCTTCGGGCTTTTCAATGCCCTAAACTCCCAGACAAAAGCCAAGTTTCGGCCCAGAACTCGGTGCTACCTGGGTATACTGAAAGCACAAACATTGTTGCATGACCCATTTTATATGTGTACATCATTGAGGCACGCAAGCATGTTTTCGTTGTTGCTCAACTGTGTCCGAAAGTTGTCCCCTAGAATAGAAGCATTGAGAGGACTAAATGTGACTTATTTTCATTTCATTTTTTTCATTTCATTTATTGTTCCCTCAGGGCCCGAAGGCATTACAGAGGGGAGTGGGCGGTTAATACATAAAAGTAACATAGTTGAACAAGGCAAAAAACAAAAAAAACAACAAAAAAACACACACAAGCACACACAAAAAAAAAACACGCGCTACGGAACATCTGTTAAAAAGTTGGTAATGACATTTTTAAAATCAACTGTGTTAGTTATCGAGACTATATGTGCGGGAAGGCGATTCCAATCAATGGAGGTTTAGGGGTAGAAAAGAGGCATTAAATGTGGATGTGCTGCAATGGGGAATCCCTACCTTTAGGTCATGGTCTACACGTGATGATATGTACGATGGTTCTAAAAACAATGCTTGACGGAGAGCGGGGTTAGAGTAATAAATCTTGTGAAATAAACATAGACGAGATATTTTTCTTCGGAAAGAGAGATCAGGCAAGGAGAGGGACGATTTCATGGAAGTTACACTGGCTGTACGATGATAGTTCGAAAGTATGAAACGGGCAGAACGATTCTGAATAGATTCGACAGCTGATGCAAGGGTGATACCGGGGCTCCAGATAGAAGCTGCATATTCAAGTTTAGGACGAACTAGGGTTTTATAGAGGAGAAGTTTTAACGAAAGGGGAGCAAGCGAAAAGTTACGTTTGAGATAGCCCAAAAGCCTATTTGCCTTGTTAGTGACATATTGGACGTGGATATTCCAGGAGAGGTCGTTGGTTATGTGAATGCCGAGATATTTATAGGAGGACACAGAAACTAGAGTAGAATTGTTGATAGAGTAGGAAGGACAAGTGTTGTTATGACGAGATACTCTCATAGATGTACATTTAGTGATGTTAAGCTCCATGAGCGTTTCCTTGCACCATTTGCAGATGTTGTTAATATCAATCTGAAGGGCGGAAATGTCAGAGTCGTTAACTATCTCTTTATAAATTACACTATCGTCAGCGAATAGACTAATAGAGGAAGAAACATGCACAGGAAGGTCATTTATATAAATAAGAAATAAGAGTGGTCCAGTAGGAAGCCCTGAGGGACACCGGAGTTGACAGGTGAGGGCGAAGAATTAGTGCCATTAGTTCGAACAAATTAGAAGCGATTTGTTAGGAATGATTTTATCCATGTGAGGAAATTAAGATCTATGTTAAGGTTACTAAGTTTATGAAGAAGTAGCTGGTGAGAAACCTTGTCAAAAGCTTTTGAGAAATCCAGGAATATGCAGTCAGTCGTAGAACCCCGGTCTAGAGTGAGGTGAAGATGATGAGTTAAAGTTAGTAGTTGGGTATCACAGGAATAAAACTTTCGAAAACCATGTTGAGCTGTGTTGAAAAAAGAGTTGGAGTCAAGAAAATTAACAAGATGTGAATATATTACGTGTTCAAGAATTTTGCAAGGGATGCTCGTTAGAGAGATCGGGCGGAAATTAATAGGATTATGTTTATCGCCGCCTTTATGAATTGGAATCACCTTCCCCACCTTCCAGTCACTGGGTAATATTCCTTGTTCGAGAGACTGGGAAAAAAGATAAGAAAGAATAATGCTTGAATACGTTTTAGTGTTCTTTAGAAACTTAACAGTTACATTGTCGATGCCGGCTGCCGAAGAGGTTCTAAGATTTTCAATTATGTTAGCAATCCCTTCAGATTCTATAATGACAGGATACATTGGCAAAAAATTACAAACTGGAGCTGCGGTAAAGTTGGAGGTAACAGGGCACGAAAACGCTTTGACGAAAACATCATTTAAAACAAAAGAACACTGTTCATTTGGTACATCTTCACCGTCAGCCATTCTAAGCGCAACATCGGAGATTTCAGTGGGGTTAACAACTTTCCAAAATTGACGGGGGTTGTTTATTAGCATAGATGGTAACAGAATATTAAAAAATGAACTTTTTGCCTCTTCAACAGCATTTTTGTACACGCCGGCAGCTAGATGGTACGCTGCCCAACGCTGTACGTCATCCTTCAGCTTGGCAGCACGAAACAAACGCTTCTTTTTATTTGAGAGCCTTTTCAGAGTCACGGTATACCATGGCGATTCAGGTGACGACGTTATGTTGCGAAGAGGTACGTGTGCCTTCATCAGTGATTCCACCTTATCTTTGAATAAACGCCAGTTTTCTGCGACTGAGCGCTCGGCAAAACAGTGCATATACCGATCTAAAAAGAGACTCATTTTATTGTTAATCACATCAAAGTCCGCTCTAGCATAATCGTGTATTTGCTTTATTTGTTTTGATTTGCGGGAACTGGGAATGTTTAATATGAAATGCAACAAGGAATGGTCACTAATGCCAGGCATGTAAGTCAACGAAGTGATAAGCTCGGGCGATGTTGTTAATATAAGGTCTAAAACAGAAGCAGTTGTAGTTGTAATACGCGTCGGTTGCGTATTAATCCGACGATAAACAGAACTACAAGTGTGTACGGAAAATATTCCTGAAAAGAAAGATACTTCTGGCCTCAGAGGGACAGCCGAACGTTGGCAGCCGCTCAAAGCTTCACTCGATCGTCGTTCTCAAGTTCTTCCCTAAACTTTGACCACATCCGTTTTTTGTTTAAACATAACAAATGTTGGGTGCAAAAAAAACCAAAAAAGAAACCAAAAAGGAATGGAGGATTTTCGTTAACAAATGACACAAATATAATGGTCGCATCGACACCCCACAAACAGAGGAAAAAGTCCCTCAGGAATAGAAAGTATTCTCTGGAGAAGCATCCGAAGAAAAAAAAAAAAAAGAGGGGGGGGGGGTGAAAACATACTGTGTTGTAAAGGCTCTCTGCTCTGCATTTTTGGCACCGAGCAGACAGCGTGATCCCGGAAACAACTTCGTTTGCAAAATCCATCCTGCCAGAAAGCGCGTTTTCGTGGTGCCAGAAGCTCGCGCCGCTCCTCACGACGCTGCGCCAAGCAAGAATAATCTTTGTCCCTCAAAACCATGACTTGCAGTAAGCGCGAACCTTCTGCACCGTGCATTTTGCACCACCAGATTTGATTTTCTCAGCAAGAACAAATCGCAATGACCACCAGCATAGAGTGCGATGATGTCACGTGCAAACCATAGCTAAACAGTTCACTTTTCTGGTGAAATGCGATGTTCTCAACACTAGCAAAAGTGTATGTTCAAATTGTAAAGTTGTGCAGTATAGACGATTGCAAGCAGCGTGACTGGTCGCCGCCATGCTTCTGGTGCTGTAGTCACGCCCGTGCAAATGTAAGCTTCTGAAAGCTACGTTCAAGCGCACGCTGCACGTGCTTGCCCGCATGGGGCGCTACTCGGGGCTCCAGGCTTGCAATAGACCAAACTCACCAGCCAGTTTGACTACGCCACCGCTGCCGCAATGCATCGAGGGAACTTTAGTCTTTCTGGAGCTCTGCGCGTGTGGAGCACGAGACAGCACGACCCCTCTCATGCCCGGCTGTCTGCCTCCCGCGAACTAATGCTATGGCGGCGTCACGCATGCGCCGATCGCTTGGTTAGATCGGTCTATTGTCTATACATAGCAGTCTCGCAATGATATCTGGCAGCCTCATAAAATGTTAGAGCGCGCATAACTGATACAGCACAGAGCTGTAAACTGAGGCCCCAGAAACAAGTGCACCTAAAATCCAATATAACATTAGCTTCCTGAGACAGTATTTTGCGAAGTTTCGAGCTTGTGCAAGCCGATGTCCAAAGATGATTATTATTAAAAATGTGTGGTGTGTACTGTGCTCTTTCCATATGTAATTAGGAATACCTTTGATGCATCTATAGGTATTTCTTTTTTGGATTAAGGCGTTGTGTACCGGATTATTTAGAAAAATACAATTTATTATATTTCTTTCTGCACATTTCGTGTACCTGCCTTCAGATCTATCATTTGAGCATACCGTCCTCTTCAGCCTCCCCCGCGACCCAGTGTTTCACACTACTATACAGCGAACAAAAAAACACGTTTCTACACACTCAGCAGCTGGCGTATCTTTGAGTATCTCCCTTCCGTGTCAGTCTCAAGCGGTGATGTTAACTTCATACAGTCAAATTAATTCATCATAATAAAAAACATTTATTTAGAGCCTGAAGTTTTTATAACATAAATAAAGGGCTGATCACCTTAAAATATATATCAAAAGCAAATGCACCCCTAAATTATCTGAAATATGCTCTGGAAATGTTTTCCGGCGTTTTTATCCTTGATAAAGTCTATAAGAGATTTGGGAGAGACTTAAATGAATTTCTATTTTTGAAGTTGATTTAGGTAACTATGTGTTCCTGACACATATTTAACTCATCAAAAGTATAGAAGTTTGTTATTGTTTCTTTTATGTGATGAACAACAATCTTGCGTGTCTGTGGGCTGGGTAAGAACTAGGTACACAGGGTTGTGTGGCGGAACTATGATGATTGCGCAGGCAGACCGCCAGAAAGTAACCAATTAAGTAGCTGCACTGTCGAGTGGAGAATGAGATACTGCTTTGTTTTGTTTAACAAAAAATCACCAATCAGCAAGGTGATGCTTATTTGCAAATTGAATTTACCGAAATCTCGTCAAGAACAAATTTATACGCCAAGCTATGACCAAAATGTTCACTTCGGTACTCGCTGTGTTAGGTGAGATTCGACTTGAGTACGATGGTGCGTATAGGTTTGAGTTAACAATTTTGAGCACTTTTTTCTGCATGATTATTCGCCTGCATGACAGTGCTGAGTGTAAACAATGTTAGCGAGGAAAACAAGCGCTGTTTTTGTTGCTCAGTATTTCTAGAAGGGGTAGAGTGATAGGGCTTGTCCTAAAACATTCCTGGAATTCTGAAAATAATATTGTTTTTAGCTCAGTTGCGTCGTCATCATATATATTGTGAAGCATATTTCGGAAACTAGATTTCACAATATATATGGCGAGGACGTGCCCAATTTATGATTTTATGCACTGTAATTATTTCCGCAGTTCAAGAGCCCACCTAGGATCCGACTTTTAAGACTGTGACGTATAATAATGCCAATCACGGGTATTTTGGGCAACCTACCATACTGATAACCTTTCGATTCAGGTGAAATATATGCGACTCAGGTAAACAAATAGATGTTGAGTCGTATAAACACGAACTTTTGTATGTTAATCTAGCTTTTGTTTTACTGTTTTTTCGAAATTAAATAATCAAATTTGTTCTTTTTGGTACCTGAAAATGAATGTGGATTGTACAAATGATAAAAAGCCATATAGTTACTTCCTCTCGGTTGAAATGGTGCCTAATGCCAAGACTACGCGGAAAGTATATTCCGAATTCAGCAGTTCAAGCCGGTTTGAACCGGCTCGAACCGGAACCGAAGCGGAACCGAACCGGAACCAAACCGGAACTGAACCGGAACTTAACCGGAATTGACCCGAAAGCCATAAACTCAAGTCCGAACCGAACCGATAAAAATTTCGGTTCGACACTCAGGAAAAACTATCAGCCGCCAAAGACATGTGGAAAGAAACGTAAGTGTGGTAGCACGTCTTGAGTCTGCTACACAGAGCGTGGTGGAAGCTCAGATACATCCTATGGTTCGTGTAGCCTGTGAGAATACTGGAGATGATTAAGTATTGCAATTGTATTAATTAACATACCGGTTTTCCACACCTTGCCTCTGCGTCATGAAAAATGACACTTCTATAGCATAAAGGAAACTGATGATTTTCGAAGATTTTGACACGATGACAAAGAAAGCATTTTTTTCAATAGTTATTAAGACGAGTTTTTAGGCACTATAAGAATTATAATTTAATTACGTATAAATTTGAATGGTTTTAATTGGCATTATATTGGTGGAAACAGAGTTCCTTGCGTGTAGTTTTGTGTTTTCGAAACTTATTCTTAAAATCCGGAGCTTTTTTTTTTAAGGTGAGAGGAAGAATTTTGCATATTTGGTGGATTTTGGCATACAATTTTGCGGTAAAAAAAATCGGAGTATATCTGCGCTTATCTAGAAAAATTAAATAAAAATAAGACACAAGCATGGGACTCCCCGAACTCCATGGAAGATAAATAGCCCGAATACAAGGAAAACATCCCAGTAGCGATAAGAAAGGGAAGCGAGATAACACTAGTGGCTTGGTATCAAGAAGCCTCGCACACAGTTCACCGGCAGCTGTGTTCCTGATGAACCGATAATAAAGTTGCAAGCAAAGATTTTCTTCACCTGAAACGAGCACGTTTTTTGTTATTCAAACAGTGTTGCTATTTGGAACTTTTGCGGTTTTCGTTAATTTTGATAAATCAGTATTGGGCGTTAATCTTGGGAGATTGTTGGTATTTATCTAAAACACGAAACATTACGCATGTCATAGATAAACATTAAGAACTATTGCAGAAAACAATGATATTAGCTATCCTACTTTTGTTTTAAAGTAAACACCTTTTTTTCCATGATACAAATTGTGTACTCTCCTCTATGTAAAAGGGCAATTTCAATACTAAGGTAACTTGTGTTCGAAAAACGAACTAATATTAACGTGTAGGGGTCAATGATGGAGACAACGACGGCAATGAAAATGATTGGCGATGCATATATGCCATATCAAGTAATAATATAGGTTTTCTGTATTGTGTATTAGATCAAAAGTGCATAAAACACAATCTTAATGGCGGTAATTTTTTAAATTGCCCGGTAATTGAATAAAAATTAGAACGCGGAGACAAAATGTCTTTAGTCACATGCGTGTATTTACGCGAAGTGTAATAATATTCTATATGTTTTCATTTAGGAGAAATCAACCATCAGCTTTTTTTTTTCCTACCGCCGTTTTAGTTTTATTTATAGCTAAAGTGTTCCGTTCGTGCATTGTGACAAAAACGCAATCGCCGTTTTCTGAAGAACTCTCTGTCATAAACGCATTTTGATCGGTCCTGTGACAGGTATTATATTTGAACTATTAGATATTTTTGAAAGATATTGCAATAAATAGTTTCAGCATTTATTCTAAAACAAAAACATATCACATCCTATGCACTTTTATATACTACACTGACACTTCAAGTGGGCAGTTAAATATTTAAATAAGGTCAGCTAGAATGGTTGAAACATATGGAGATGCACGTAACCATGGAGGAAGACGATGACGGTGCATAATATTATGGGCATAGATCTAGCCATGTCTAGTTATCGAATGATTTCTGAATTCCACAGTCCGTGACTCTGCCAGGAAAGTTGAGACTTCAGTGTGATGTGTACGGATGGACGAAGGATATTATAGTGGGCTGCTTACAATAGACACATAAGTTAGCTGAGAAATTTATTTTTGTTGCCGGCAACGTAACATAAAGCAATAATATAAACCTTGACATTTCTCATAAGAAACTACGTGTTACTTTAGAACGGCTAGAGGAACAATGGTTTTGTTTATTTATTGATTTCAGAATATCGCAGGTCCCGCGGGAGTCCAAGGTGGTGCAAAGATGGTACATATATAGATATGTAGAAATAGCAAAACCCGGAACATCTTCCATAGAAAAACATTAGCAATTACAAACACGAGAAGATAAATTCAAGCGCGCGTCTTATAAGTGCATACGTTTGGAGGAAGATGGATCCGGCAATGGACTGTTAGCGTTCTTTTTATGGTAGGATATACATTTGGTGATGATACTTGGAAAGAGAGTGTTAATAAATGTTCTTGTCTCTTACCGTGTTGTTTAATGTGCAACAGGTATTAATTAGTATGATGCGTCAATCTTGACATGTCCGGCCCTTTTGGAGGTGTCTGAGTCAAATTCACGCGAATGTACGATTTGAGATGGGCTATCCAATCGACGATATTTGTTAAAATGTTTTTTTCAGGTAGTCCTGGTATTTTTTAAATTTATTTTTGTGTGTCTTGGGCACGTATACCAAATCTCAAACCCATACTATAAATAAGGAATACCAGTGTTTTATAGGCACTAGTTGTAACGTTGAGTGGTGCTAATAATGAATTTCGCCTTGGTGTCCACATAGTTCTCTGTGCATTGAAGTATTGAAACGGAAATATTTTACTTTCGTTTATTCCTCACCTATGATACCGCCAATGATTTAAGGAAATGTTTGCAATTATCTTTTGTTTGTCCTCCAGGGTAGAGGCTATTTGTCTATGTTTGAAGGACTGTTCCATTCCTCGCACCACTTAAGTATGTGTTGGACGGTCCTATTTTGTTTAATTGGACCATCATCGGCTTATGTCTTGTTTTATAAGCAGCAAACTTACTTGAGAATATTTGCATACTAATCCCATTCACTACAGAGATTACAATGTAATTTATATACTTTGCCCACGTGGGACCCACCGGGGCCCCCCCCTCATTCTAATCAGGCGCATTCTAATCAGACCATTCTAATCAGGCGCAGTGAGCACGCAACTGATATTACAGTTTTCTGGAGAGCGCGTACACCTTCGTGTGTGCTAAGCATCAAGAGTGGTACAAATTTTGGAGCAACATTTTAAAGTACCCGTCCTCGAGTCTCATATGTCCTGCAAGTTTAGAAATATACATTTCCGTCAATCTAAAATGTTTTCACAAGCGAGATCCGCAATAACTTTTGTTTTTTATTCTGGCGAAATTTTTCGGTGAATGAACACATCTTCAATATGTTTACAATAGAATAGTATAACATTTCCTCATACTTAAGAGGCCGACATACTGTTGTTTACAGGCTTTAGTTAAGCTAGTTGGTACGTACTGGTAGGGAGTCAGCTTGAACTTACAGAGAAAAAAAAAACAACATAGAAAGTACTGGACTGGTCAAAACGGCTGTTTGTCTTGCCTGTCCTTTCTATTCTTTAATATGGAAGCTTGGGCGAGTTGGTGACTTATCCAGAGGTTGCAGCGCACAAGACAAGGACACAACGAGAGTCGCACAAAGAGACAAACACAATCGCTTGCGTTCATCATTCCTACGTCTGTTCCTGTGAGTTGAGGCTGACCTTCCACCAGTTACTGTTATGTAAGAAAAGGTGTTCGTAGACGAAAATGTTTCGTATACATGTGACATGTGTTTGCACACATGTCACATGGAAGTGTGCACAATGAACAATGAAACGTCGACAATGCTTACACGACGAGAAAACTCCATACCCTATCAACTCATTTTTTATCAACGTTTTTCCATACACTATCAACTCGAAAGCTTTACACTCTAAGAAAAAAATGACTACCCCGGGTACTCAAAATACCGTTTTGGGGCTTTGACTACCCTAAAAAGCGAGTGACTAGCCTTTGGGCAAAGTGTCGACCCCAAGCCGGTGTGGAACGACCACTTTTCTGCAGGTTACGAAGGGGGTGGTCACTTTCGAATCCGATATTTACGTGCAGGCAGTCGTAAATGATATTAGTAACTGAGAAAACTACAAAAAGACTATAAATTATGTTCTTTAGCTTTCGTGATCCTTCAAGACCCGCCAAGATCACATCTGTTGTGCGATTCGCGTAAATTGGTGGAATAAAAAGTTTGTCAGCGCGAGCAGCAACACTGGTCAACAGCGATCGACGCTTGGCTTGACGGGCTTGACGTGAGCATTTGCATAAATGAGGTAAGGATATTATTTTTGCCGTATTTTATTGTACAGATTATTTTAAAAAAATCACTAGTCGTATATCTGATTGTTTTGAACCATTAAACACTGAGACCGAGGATCGGCAGGGTAAACATGCTGAGAGGTATATGTGACTGTGTCGCCCGTACGGTTTTCCTCATCTGGGACTAGTTGAATTTCTGACTTGCACCCGTCATTCTTGTGATCTCCCGGCTGTATGTACCGTAGCGTGTTAACTTTCCAATTTAATAGCGGGTTCCAGTTCGGTGGCAGTGTAGTAATTGGCTTTTGCTAGATTGTTGCGTCGTCACGGACGCTATTTGTGCAGTTATAAGCGCCAGCTGGAGCCCGAACTCTCGCCTCTTTCGCCGTTCGTCTTCTTCAGTTTTGATGTTCTGCCGAATCATCAACACCGTCGCCTCTCCATTAGAGAATCACTACATTTTGGTGCGTCGGCCGCTACTACGTTTTGGTGCGTTGGCCGAGCCTGTCGGCCCATCCCGTTCTTTCGACAGTTTAACTCTTTCCAGGGCAGAAAAAGAGCCTTCGGGGTTTTTTCACGACGTTCTTGCGCTCGTGCTCGTTCAGTTTTTTTAAGGCAGTATATAAAGTTCTGAGGTTCTTTGCGGTCTTCCAACGCTTGTGTTCCTTCAGTTCTTTCAGGGCAGTATATAAGCCCCTGAGTTTCTTCGCAGCGTTCCAACGTTCGTGATCATTCAGTTCACCCGTCTGCCCCGCAAAACGTGGCCTTTCAAACCGTCTGATCTTTTCCTTCGGCCAGTCACTCTGTTGCACCCGTTTTTGGACTTAACGAAATTTCATTGCATTGAGAAATGCTGCCCTAAACTCCGTTCACCCCAAAGCTTTATTTCGGAGGTGGCGCCGTGTAACCGAGCTGTCGGTTGCACGTCAAAATATCCCCAGGTGGTCCAAATTAATCCTCAGTCCTCCGCTGGGGCGTGCCAGATGCCCGTCGTTGGTTTGGCACGTAAAACCCCCAAATTTGACTTTTTTTTTACCCCAAAGCTGAGACTGCAGTGGGAACTACGTCCCCACCGTACCAATCAGCCGCCTCTCTTTCATCACCTAACCCAGTTCTCTGCGCGTGGGTATGAGTGGGAGCGTGATCACGTGGCGAAAAAGAGATGTATGATTGGTCCAGCGAGGACGTATGTTTCACCGCATTCAACTTAGGGGTGAATGGAATATAGTCAGCGCGCAAGATGACCGCCCAGCTCCGACCTCCCGGGAATTTGGCGTTTACAAGACGGCCGCTGTCTTCATTGGCCTCCTTGCTCGGTACCCTATGGCGAAGAACCAGGGTGCACCAGCACGTGCCACGAAGCTTCATCAACGGCTGCCCGTCCGTGAAGGAGCTGGCATCTTCTCCGTTTATGATGCGTGCTTTCGGTGAATCTCATTGTTGTGAAATTAATTGTTTCTCTTTCGGTGTTTGCTTCTAAAAAAACGTTTTATCATAAATGCTTGTGACCTCAACAGCAGCCGTTGAGCCGACATTTTTCTCCGACTCCGAATATCCCAAAAATGACTCACTTTCCACGAATATGCCGTTTTTTCAATATAATTCTTGTTGACTGCTTGTGTGTTTCAGAAGATACGTGTCACGTTCTAATTATGTTACAATTACATGCAAAGGTGCAAGCGAGCTGGACAAGAATGACGAAAATAATTTCTGGAGAAGGGGAACACCAGGGACAAAGGACAAACACAAATCTCCAAAAGATTTGTGTTTGTCCTTTGTCCCTCGTGTTCCCATTCACCAGGGATTATTTTCGTCACGTTCTTATGTTTTTATCATTGTAGTCTCCCTGTAGCTATTCTTAAAAAAATATTATGAAAGGGAGTGCCGCAGTTTTTTGCTTTCCTTTAAAGGAGTGCGGAAGCGAGATTTTAGCGCCTATTGTTTGTGTTGACGTGGTCTCCTTTATGACAGCACCTCAGAAACAGCTGTCTTTTGTCCGTAAATGCAAGAAAAGCAATTTGAAAATGAATAAAACAATGGTACTTGGGGGGCCGAGCTTCATTGAAATGTCTCACGTCACGGGGCCACCAGGAGCAAAGCCACGGCGCGGCGTGTCCGATGAGGCGCGCAGGAGCGAGCGGCACTTGGCGCAGTTTCAGCACTCCATACCTCAGGTATTCCCACTCGGCGGGATTGTAATGCATTGACGATAAGGCTGGCACCACATAGTGACGACGATCGTAACTACGGTACCCCTGGCCGTGTGTGTGCCCGTGATGTTGTGAGCGCCACGTCACGAGCAAATATCCCGAGACGCATCGCGCCAACTCGATGGCTGATTTTGAAGCGTTTGCAAGAATCCGTCGGTTGGAACAAAAAATATCGCCATCTGCTGCAATTGCAAGCGTGTGATTATTGTTTACGGATATCATGGATCATATTTCACCCATTTTGAACTGTTCTGGGGATATTTCAAGTTTTGATTCTGTACCCCTTAATGTCCTTGTTGAGGTTTTGTTAAAAAAATAAATAGGGAAGTGAGAATGTAATAATTGGCTTTTACTAGTTTGTTGCATCATTACGGACACTATTTGTGCTATTATGAGCGCAAGCTCAAGCCCGAGCTCGCGCCTCTTTTGCCGTTCTTGTTCTTCAGTTCTGATGTTCTGCTCAGTAATTAAACCTAAACCTAAAAGTCAATCCCATCTGCTTTGTCGCCGGCAGGATCCACGCTGACCGTGAATCCCGGCCACTACTTGTTCCCCGTCTGGGTATCCCATCACTTGGGCGCTCTACCGGCCCGTTTGGGGTTTCTCCTGCTGCCAAGGAGCATCCTGATCGTTGAACCACCGAATATCCAACAGTGTCGCCTCTTTTTCAAAAAAATTACTACTGGCACGCTGGTACACTTGTGGTGATGCCGTGTCCAGAGCTGGTCCGCATGCTGTTTGTGCTATCCTCTTGGTGTGCCTTACTGTTGTCATTCGTATACCATCAAGTTAGCAGACAACTTCTGGAATTAACCATAGGCCGAAACTGCGTTCCCACACAGTTTCTCCCGCACCAAAAGGGTGGTTGCCCCTCTCGAGTGGTGATGAGTCCGAATGCATATAGAAAATATCAGTCTGGGATCAGATGCAGTAGCCGAATAACAGCTCCGAGAAGTGCTTCCTCTCTTATGCTGAGGTTCTGCAGCAGTGAAACTTCAACAATAGTGGGGAAGTGCTTACAAGCCTGGTTTCAAGGCTGCGAAGACTGAACCTCGTGAATGTCCCCCTTGACTCTACATTTTGCATGCTCGGCTAACCTGTTGAACTGCGGGTGACACAAATTAGGGGTGGGGTGCTGTACATGACCGCTGTAAAAACCGTTTGAAAACAGTACTATTAAACTAGGGTCCGTTGTCAAACACCAGTGTCCTTGGCTGTCAAAATAGACCAAAGATGTTGCACCAAGCTTCCACTGTGGTCTCGGCCGATGCTTCTATCTGTTTTGTGTCCATGTGGACCACGATCAGTATTGCGTAACTGTCCAGCGGTACGTCATAATATATCTGAAGTCGTGTTCAGTGTTGCTTGGTATCCAACTTCCTGACCCGAACCTGCACCAGAGGCATTTAATAGAACTGGGCACATGCCTTGCACCTTCTTACATGGTCGTAACTCTCTTGGTACATCGGCAAACCCAAAGATGGTGTTTGCCAAGCTCTTCATGACCGACATGCCTGAATAGGTGTCATGGAGCACAGCCTCCTGCATACTGATAATGTTTGCTCAATTGCCGGTTGCCCAGTATCATTACAATGGTGCGCCGCTTTCTCATAAAAGACAGCAAATGTGAACGACGTGAATAAGCCTCTCGTGCGTTCTTGTATTCTTGGTGCTGGTTTTGGCAAATGTCGTGGTACCTGTGGGCAAGGACGTGCCGGGGCTGTCATTTCACAAGACCCCAAGCAACACCTGGGACCATAGAAAGTGACCGAAGCTCATTTCGAGGAAAGACTGCGTCCCAAATTGTACCTCCTACTACACACTAGTATGCGGTAGGCACCTTTTGGTGATGGACATTAAGAAAGGCCAGCTCACCACGATATTACATCGGGACGTGCCATGTCACAGTGTCATAGGACGCCAGCTACGATTGATGTGGGAACCATCATACAATGCCTCTCTTTATCGTGCATGTGTTTCCCGTTTACTTTGGCAACTGATGCAATCAAAAGAGTTTTTGGTGGAGGCTATCAAGTTGGCAGGTTACGACCGCCTGCGTATTCAGCTAATTGGTGATTTCACTTGGTTACTCGTTTCAGTGGAATGTCTAATCTTGATTCTGTTTGTCCATAATCTATTCATTGACTGGTTTGTTCCAAAGTAACTCAGTTGGTCTCTTTAAGGAAGCCTCAAGAAAATGCTTTGCTAAGGCTGCACTAGCCTTGAAAATTATTTTTTTTGAGACCGAGAGACCACCTGATTTTATTTTGAGCAAGCTTGCCCACTGCAGAGGAAGAATGACCCAGATTTAGCATGAAGTAATAGGTTTCACATCAGTATATTCCATTTGTTGCTGAAAAAGAGGTGTCACGCTTAATCAGAAAGACAGGTTAAACAAAAACGTTATTAGGTATTTGGGTTAAGAAAGCTGTACATACTTTAGCTCAGCGTTGAGTACTTTGTGCACATTTTACTTTGTAGCTGTGAGTTCATCTGTGATGACTATATAGTCTATGATTTTGAAATGCTATCAGCGAAACACTCCCACTCTCTCTAGTTCACTTGGAGCGTTTAAAATACATTGGACGTGACAAACAGCCGCACTTTGGCGTCCATCATATGTCTGAGCTGTGCTTTAATTTTTTTTTTTAGTTGAAGTGTTTCTATCTCGCTTGGCTCGATTAGTATCTACTTGTACTGAATGCCTTTTACAGGGTTGCGTCGCCACAGGGGACTTGTGCGCTTGTAAGTGTTTGGTGAGCGGCCTCACCCATCACCATGAGCCCCGAGCCCAGCGTGGGTTCAGACGCTCCGCATGCCTGGCAGTGCCAGGTGTCAACTGGGGTCTTGGCAGTTGAGCCAAGCACGGGCTAGGGTTCCTTCAAGGGCCCCCCGGGTTAGGCAACACACCACCCCAGCCCGATCTTCGCACAGACATGCGTCCTGTGTTTGCTCGCCCAGGACGATTCGGTCAGTCGCTTTGCTTCACCTCTCCTTTCTTCTGACTTTCCTCTCCATCCCTCTTTTCAACCTCTCATCTTTCAGTTGGAACGGAATTCTTTGAAAGTGAAGAGGAGTTATATATGCACTTTAAACCTTCTCACGTCTCACCTTGGCGTTGACCAGCCCCCCCTAAATGCTTATGCTGGGGAAAAAACACAGTAGCACCCATCGTGGCAATTACCTGTCGTGCTGTAGCAATGATGAAGTGAAGCGAATGGTATAAGGAGAATATAAAAACTGAAGGTCGGTTATCGCGGCGCCCATGCACAGCTGCCTGAAAGCGTCTATAGCCCATGGGTGTGAAAACCACCAGGGTCGGTTTTCTCGAAGCGATGGTAAACCCATTATGGTAAACCACGGTGCCTAGGAAGGAAAAAGTATCTAGGTACTGTAATAAACGGCTGGATATAGAACAACAATAATTATTTTTGATTGGGCAGTAAGATGCGTCCTCTATCGGTGAAACAAGCCAGTCATTTTGTTTTAGCCTCTTTTTCCGCTGGTTGTTATCGATCTAGTATGGTATTTGAAGTCAAAATATAGTAATGTTGTACTTGAAGACCAATTTATTTGCTTCAGATGGTACGAAGAAATGTTAGCTAATGTGCTAGAGTTTGTCGACGAATATTCGAAAATGTAAGAAACATTTCCTTCAATATGTTTCGCCATAAACAACGCATAACCTTCCCGTGTGCCTTCCAGTCTGGCAATGCCGGTGCTGTATAGTCTCGTTTTTGTTCCTTGCGAGGCACGTTTCTGCGATTCCTGCTGATCTCGACAGTTTGCCCTCTCTTCCGTTTGCCCAACCGATCCACCGATTAGCCCACCGACCGACTGCGGACTTACTAAGAACTGATTTGCGGACCTATTTGTACTTTGATAACGGAAACGATGTCGAACGGGACGAGGCGTCGACGTCGACGAGACCGCGAAATCGCGCAGTACGCTGTCGTCATGCTGGGACGACAGCGTGTGTTCCGGGACCGCCGCGATCCGCTGGAAGAATTCGACGAGGATGCGCTGCAGCAACGATTCCGGTTTGGTCGGGCGGGAATTATGTTTCTCGCGGAGACGCTGCGCCCGGACTTGGAGCGGTCGACGCGTCGCAGCTGTGCCCTGTCAGCAGAGCAGCAGGTGATCGTCGCTCTGCAATTCTACGCCACAGGCAACTTCCTCATCACTGCAGGCGACTATGAGCACGTGCAGGTCTCTAGTGCTTCATGGTCCATGAGGCAGGTCACCGTAGCTCTGGCACGTCGTGCAAGGGACTTCATACGGTAAGACTTCATACGGTAAAGAGTTTCTGAGCGTTCCGAGTCAAAAAAAAAAAAAAAAAAGAAAAAAAAGAAAAAAAAGTCATATTGTTTTGAGTTGGTTTATGAGTAAAGCTATGCGCACACCGTCGTACACCTCGGCCGGAAAGGGCTATACGCACTGCGCAAAACTCGTATAAAACGAATGGTTACAACGTGTTTTTTAAGCGGTGGCGTAGTGGTAAGATGTCTGT
>JABSTQ010004059.1:0-19204 GCA_013358835.2 Ixodes persulcatus
TAAGATACCAAGATACTCCAAAAAAGTAGTTAAGATACAGTATCTTGAGTAGAGTATTTGAGATAGGCACAAGTCTGCTTACGTGTAAACTAGCCCTGACGTCAGGACTCGTCCATATGGAGAAGACACTGAGAGAGAGGCCTGGGCAGAGATGCTCCAAGAAGTATTCGGGATTAAAAATGCTGAAATACATGTGTTTTAATGCCCAAAATACAGATACTGAGATGCATTTGTCTTTTATGCAACGAGATATCCCTGAGGTACTTCTGCAAAAATAACGAAAAAGTATCCCGGAATAGAGATACAGATAATTATACACTTGTGTATAATTATACGTTTGTATATGATTATACACAAGCGTATAATTACAGCGCTTGTGTCGTTCGCATCTCTCCTTCGTGCTTGTCTATATTTGCGCTTTGTTTATTTCCGTTTACCGTGAACCAGCTCTCCGACATCACGACAGTAATATAGAAATGCATTTGTTCCCGAGTGGTGCTACGTGGCGAGGGTGTAGTTTGTGGCGAATGCAAATGGCAGTTTATGCTTGTGCTCCTCTTTCGGCGCCATTTTATGCACTCGAATTTTTTATTGGTCATTAATGCCGCTAATAAAACGTCACCCCCGTTGAACCACAAAGCTACAGAACGGTATAGACTGCGTACCATGATTGACAAAAGTCGTCTGCCAGAAATGAACCCTGTTTTGCAGGGAAAGGCGCATCTCAAACTGTGGTCTGATTTGCTTCTGGGTCATCCATTTTTCACTCAACACCTTTACAGCGTTCTTTTTGCTAAATTGGAAGAAAAATTAAGGGCTAAGTGAGAGGAGCTGATTTTGTTATTCTTGCAAATAACATTTTTAAACCACAGTTTTTAATGTTGGTTACTGAGATGGATCGTATTATAGGGCTTGTTCGTCTTATAAATTTCGAAGCAACTTGCTTCAAACAGGTGTTTTTGCTGTTTAACGTTTTCTTAAAAGGGAAACACATCCAACGAGATACCTAAGTATGTCAAAGTATCGCGATACAAGCGATGCATAGTAAAATATATTTGACTGCTGAGATACAAATACATTTTAAAATGCATCTTCATACAGAGGTACAGATACTCTCAAGTATATCTAGGATACCATCGCGATACCTTTGCATCACGATACTGCCCAGCCCTGGTGGGAGCCATCAACGCGAACTGCCGTTCGAAATCAGCGCCTGTGTCACCGCGGTCTGATTGAATGGGGGAGAAATTCTCGAAACGGCAGATGATAACGGCAGTTTCCTTTGATTGGCTCCCAAGCTCCCGCTATCTGCTCCACATGGACGAGTCCTGACGTCAGCGCTAGCTAAAACGTAAGCCACCAGTCAAGCAATCCGCAAAAAAAAAAAAAACAATTCGCTCGTTTTAACTATTTAGTATCTACAGGAATGTAGATGAAAAGACTGAGAAAACATCACTGAATTTAAGAAAAATCTATAAAGTAGAAATGAATTTTAAAAGGTAGTATCAAGAAAAACAGCAGAAATAAAATCACCATTCATGAAGCACAAGCCTAAGAACTGTTTAAACACTATTTTCAAAATTTTGCCGAAAATGTGTCTTAGGCAACCTATTCCACTCTTCAATAGCCCCTGAAAAGTGCAAAACGGAAACCTATCAGTGAGACCAAAGTAAGGTCGGACTTAGAACTGGTGGTCCGCTCTCCTATTATATAAAACGATTTCTGAAAAACAAATTCCTATATATTATGATTTTATTGTCATAAATGGCGTCTAGAAATGTTTAACTAAATGTTTTTCTTCATTTACCAAGCGACTCCAAATGTAGGGACTCCTTTATGGTGGGTATTCTTGCTCTGAACTATTCTTTATTTAATACAAATATAGTACATGCATTTTTTTTATTTCGTCCGACTTCTCTAATAACTTTTTTATGACAAGGGTTGCAGACTGCTGAACATATTCAATGCATAGACGAATAAATGTCAAATACAGTTTCCTTAATTTTGATGGTAGCTCGTACAAAGTTTTGTTGAATGACATTAATCATGCCATAGCTTCCTCTATAATGACAAGGCCTGGCAGATCGCCACGAGAAGCGGCCGCCGAAATTGAAAAGGTAGAGCGCTAGATAACGGATATGGAGGAGAGCCACGTGACGGGCGCCCGGCTGCAGCGAGACGCCTAAACACACTTCTCCCGAGCGATAGAATGTCCGCTCGTGCTCATCGCGTTCCTCTCGCTTCCACTTCCTTTCTCTCGGGTTCGAAAACCGTGTTTCGGGTCCTCGCCTCTGCAAAACTCTGCGCTGACGACCAGATTCCCCTAGAAATGCTCTGTGCTACCAGATCCCCGTGCTCCGAATCTGCGACCGGGCACTCTATGGCTCCGTCGTCGAACTACCAGGGTTTCTGAGCATAGAGGAGGCTATAATCACGCGTATTGTTCTTTATTGCTGTCGTTTCCACGTTACCCTTTTACTTTAGTTCACCAGGTAGCATAACATCGAAGTGGTTTGCAATTGTTGTAGTCTTAATTATTTCCATATTGTGGATGTGAGCACAAGTGATAGAACTCCTTTTCTTAGAAAATCTAATGGAGATACATTTTTGCATTTAAAATCACCCTCCATCTGGCACATCAATCAAAATTTTTGTCGAGATAACGCCATAAAATTGTAATATTGTTGAAATCATCAACTAATCAATAAACAGTGCAGTCATCAATTCATGGTTTATTGTTTTATTTTATAAATTTATCATATCATTTTTATATATCAAAAACGGAAAGGACCCTGAACAGAGCATAGAACATCGCCGCAAGTGGAACTGGCATATTCACATATTTCTCAATATAATAGGTACCATAAAACGATTGTTTACCTTTTCTCTTCTTAGCTTTCGTCATCAGCTCAAAAATCACGCAGCGTATTAAACAGTTCAGCAAGAGGAAAAAGAGGAACTCTGCTCTTGCCCGGACCCTCGTTTGTGTACCCAGACATCGCCACTCCCCCTGGATTAGCCCGACGCTCAAAATTCCAACAAAGTTTGGTTTTCCCACCGCATTCACCCCTAAGTTGACAGTGCTGTAGAAGCTATTTGCGTGTTGGGCCAGCCACACTGCACTCTTTTGCCGCGTCGTCACACTCCCTCACGCACACCCATGCGCAGAGAATGGGGACCGGTAATAAAAGGAAGACGGTTGATTGGTCCGGCAAGCGCGTAGCTCCCACCGCATTGTCGGCTTATGGGGTGAGGGAATAGGTAAGGTCGGGTGTCGTGTGATGTGCGTTGGGGCCGAGTGACGTGTTTTGGGTACTGCGGATGCACATATTGTAAAGGCAGAGAGCTTTCAAAGGGAAGTCCGCTATGTTTTCAAATTTTCTTACCGAAAATCTGGCTTTCTACCTTCTGTCTTCTTTCTTTCGGCACACTGAACCATATGCTATAAGTAAAATCCTAATCTAAATTCATTTATCCGAGCCGAACATTCGTTTCATGACCCCTTTAAGTACAACGCACTTCATCCGTCGTTTAGATACTCTCCCAGCCAAGCCTGTACGTTGTTATAAAATAAAGTAAGCCAAGTTTTGGAAATAGCAATACACGGTTTACAATGTTGAATGCTCTCCTGGTATCTAAAATAATTGGAAGCAACATTCTTCAAAGTTCAATATGGCTGAAATGTTGGATTTAGTTACGATTGTTTACATTGTTTGCTAGAAATTATACAGTCGTTACGAGAGTAAAGACTATATTATCATCAATATTGGGGAAAGTGAATTGATGCGTCACGTGACTGGAGAGGAAAAAGGGAGGCAACTGTGGAAAGGAGATGACACTGTGTGGGAGTGAGGAAAGGGATTGAAAGGATGGAGAGGGAAGGGAGGCGCGACAAATAAAGAAATTGAATTGCTGTCACGGGACGAAATAATTGATGGATGGGGAGGGAGGGCACCGTACGAGAACGGAAAAAAAGATGGGAAGAGAGGAAACAAAATAGAAACGAAGGGAATAAGAAGGGAGAGAGAAAAAGGGAGGAATGGGTAAATATGAAGGGAGAAAGAACTGAGGTCACGTAACTTATATTTCCCCTATATATTTATCGATGAAGATTAATTAATGTAAAAGTCACGCGACATCATATCACTTGATGTCAACTCTCTCCACTAAATCTAGCAGGGAAACTGCATTGGTGTGAAGGTCACGTGGCGTCGAATTCCCCGCTAAATTTAGCGGGGAAAGTTTAAATTGTCTTCAGGTCACAAGACTGAACTTCTCTTCTAAATATAGCGTGGAAACTAAATTGAAGTTTAGGTCAGTAGACGCGAATTTCTCCACTTGGTATGTACATCACGTGACGTTAGTCATATGACGTCCATTTCCCCACAACATTTGGTGCAAATTAATAAAGGGGCGGACGAACAAAATGTTTGTATTGGTGGTTGAATTAAAAAGCATTTCATACTATGAAACAAACAGTCCACATCATTACCAATATTTCGGCGTCAGGAAGAAAGTGTCTTCTGATAGGTTGTGCCGAATATTCTGGTTCATTTGCGAAAGCTTTGAGCGATGGATGATGTGGCAAGCATTTCCTCTGCAGAGCTTTCTTGTGTTCTCTTCAGCCGTTGAACATATCATGAGCAACAACATATTAGAGCCTATCCTCTTTGTCGATTCACAAAGCATGATACAGGCTCTTCCTTCTAGACTTCCCACAAAGAACCTTCTTATACTACATATACCGTTTAATATAAGCCGGGTTCTGCAACTCGGACACCCCATAAGATTCTGGTGGGTATCCAGACATGTCGAAATTTCAGGGAATGTGACAGCAGACAAACTGGCTTCATGCGCAAAGGACTCGGCAATAGCTCTTGGCTTACCCTATCAGGACCTTATGCCACTTTTGAAGATTAAAAAAATTTACAGGTTTTTTTTTCCCACAAACTAAACTACGCATCGCCTAACGCTCATTCTCCACTCCAAAGGTAGCGCTAGAGGTCACAACTAGATGTCAAAGTTTAAGCCCGAAGGGACACCTTATTCAAAAGTTATAAATGATTTTCTGAAAATTTCAATGGGAAAATGGAGCTCATTTTTTTCCGTTTTCGGTTTCTGGTGCCATAGAGCCTCATGTATTCGAAAACTCTGTCAGCCGCAGTTTCTCATTTGACTTTTTAGAAAATCACTTGTAACTTTTGAATAAGATATCAAATCGAGCTAAAACCTTGGCATCTGGTTGTGACCTCTAGCGCTACCTTCGGGCGGAGAATGAGCGTTTGGCGATGCCTAGTTTATTTTTAAGGTAAAAAAAAAACTGTATTTTTTGTGACACCCTGTACATCAGCTAGAAATTTTACCATGAAAACTCTTTGATATCTTGTTTCTATTAGAGCCGTGCTAAGTAATTTTGTCCGGCGCAATATGGCCTAAGTCGCTCGTGCGCCATAAAACCCCAATCATTATCGTGCACAGCGCTCGGGGGCTAGCGCAGCTAGCTGTTGGACAGCCGGCGTGTGCACGGAAATCTCTCATTGAAACCTAGAGGCGATGTCAGCGAGCGTCTCACCGACTGCGTCATGCGTGTCACCGTGCCCGCGCACCTTCTTCCTGGGAGGCTATGGGGGGGCAGGCAGCAGAGCTCGTCCTTGCTGTTTACCTGACCACCCGACCAGAGGCGTAAGGGGGGCGACCAGGTTCGATGTCACATCGCAGTATGGTCTCGGTTTCCCCTGCCGCCTCCCGCTATAGGTGTTCTGGTCCGGCCTCCGACGCTGCCGCCCTCCCTGTGGCACTCCCGATCGCGGCGGAATTGCTGTATACATTTACACGGGTGCGCTGCAGAGCCCCTCTGCGACGCCGCAAGGGGGGAGGGTCCCACTGTCATGCTGGTTGATTTTGTTAGGTGAGGCTGTTGCTGCTGGTAGTTCAGCTGCATGAGCAGCTGTTGCTGACTCTGCTGATTAAGACGCACCTCGTTTTTTTCCTGTTGCTGATCTGGTTCCTTTTTGCCTTTGTCTGTATTCCGCCGATCTACGGGCTAGTAGGGCCCTTCGCCCGCGCCAGATTCTTTCCGAAATGCCCATCTCCTTTGCCACGTTGCGAGGCAGTGAGGGGCGAATACAGCGTACTTCTGGGTGCAGCTCGGACAGCTGGGGCAGTCTGCGCGCACAGGAGCCTTTTTTGTGAGCCTCCGGGGAGGTGATGCAGGCGTTTACCGAAGTGCACGCGGCAAGGACGTGGCTCAACCTCCTGCATTTGCCGCACTGCTGCAGTGCGGTGCAGTGCGGTGCCGCATTTGCCGCACCGCACTGCACTGTTGCGGCCGAAACCGGCAAACGGTTGCCAGAGAGGCACACCCGATGCGGAAGGGGTCGGTCAAAGTAGACCCGGAAGGTGTGGCCTCCGTTGAAGACTTCTGTATTGTGAATATTCACGCGCCCTGGATACCCTCCTGAAACTACTCCCGTGGGCCAGCGGAGACGCGTGGACTCACGACGCCCGTCTAATGCGCCTTGGGACGGGCAAAGTGGGTCTTCACATTTTTGTTTTTAACCACTCTCACAGCAAGCAGCTCCCCCAGCGCGGCCCTGTCCTCTGTGTCGACGGCCTCCATGTTTAGCCGCTTGTTTACCCTGCCCCGTCGCTTGACCGCTAGCGGCGAGAACCAGGGCCTTCGCCACCCCGAGCTTGCTTTTTCGTTGAATTGGCACCGCCCTAGCGGCAGGACGAGTACGGTGACTCGGGGGATGGGGCCAGTTGCCTGCGTACCGCAGGGGGAAGGGGAGGAATCCGATCAAAGGCGATGCAGCGAGTGTGGGATTATGCTCGCCGCTCATTCCCTTGGCCCCCTCGTCAAAGTTGCTGTTGCTTACTTGCTTCACCATATCTAACAGCGAGAACCGGTTCTGCATGAGGATGTTGGCCAAGAAGTGCGTCCCCTTCGGGAAGGGTGTGGCCAAGCGCCCTGCGCTGATGCCAGATAGGGGTTCTTCCACATTTCTTTTCTGTGTGGCTCCTGCCACGGTAGTCTGCGAGTCGGCTTCTTCGGGAGGGCGCTTTGACCGAAGATGAAGTGTATCACCACAACCACTTTCCTCAGCCGCGGTGTCAACACGGGAAGTGGCGCTTGTCGCCCGGGCAGTGGTTGTGGCCGTGCGTGCGTTGGAACTGCTCATCCCGTTCCTTTCCATCCTTCCCCCGACGCTGCTCCTCACCGCCGGGGTCTGCCGGGGTCCCGGCGCCAAGAGTCATCCTCTGCCTCTCCCCTTCTTGTCGGCAAGCAACCTTAGGTCATGGCGCTCACGCGCCATTAGGTTCATTGATGGGGAGGAGGGGATGGTTGCGGGGCAGGTGCGTCGCTGTTGCAGCCGCTGCTGTGCGTTCCTCGTCCGCTACTTGGAGTTGCCTGCCAGCGACGAGGCAAAATCCTATAGGAGCTTTCTCCCAGAGTCGCATTTCGCTGACTCGGATATTATCATCCTCAGTTTTAGGTCTTCGGCAGCATGGTCCTGCTCCGGGCCTCTACCCTATATTAGCTTGAAACCACACCTGCCTCACAGCGATTCAGGTGTGGTCACGCTAGATTAATCTGTTTTACGTGGGCCGCGGTATGCTTCGGTTGGAGTCAGGACGACCGCCTTGACAATTCGCCGGTTACGCCATTTTTTTGGAATGAGGGGGCGGGCGGGTTCGTGCGTTGGTGACGATGGCCGCCGGAATCTGCAGTGCTCTGTGGAGCGCATTAGTCTGGTTTTCCCAGCGCGGGACTGAGAGAGGGTGCCCTTAAATTTAAAGTCGCCGTGACATTCTCGCGTCCCTATAGGACAGGGAAGGGATTGGCAATACTCGGCCGCTGACAACATTCGGTGGGAACGTCCTTGTTTACGTTAGTTGTTGGCGTCCGCTAGTTCATGAGAGAAGTGGTCACACCGCATGACGATGGATGCGGACAACAGCTGCTTCTGTCAACACGCCAGTGGGCCAGGCGAGCAGAGGGTGAAGGCGCTGTTTATGCGAAGTCTGTGCATAGCTGCGGCGACTTTCCTCTGCAGGTTCTTCGCGAGTCTGGGTGGCATGGAGCCGTTTTCGACCTCAGGGTGGCGCACACAGTATGACCCTCCTCACCAGGAGTCGTGCCTTCGAAAATGCAGCCACACTGGAGGTCGGTCAAGCGTCGTTTCCGTGGGCAAAAGACGCCAGGCGATCTACATCCTCGTTGAAAGGTAATGACGTATAGAACAGCGTACGGGCGAGAGACGTTGTAAAATAAACTTCCAAGATTAATAAATATATCTTATAAGGAAAACATCGCACTGCAAGATATTGTTATTTGAAACAGTTGCGTACCTATTTTAATACCCAAACATCTCTTCTTTCGAAAAAGAAAAGAATATGCAAGGTTAATTTTTGTGTTTTCGTCACGAATATCAACATTGCATTTGATTGTTTCCCCGCGCTATTCTGATATTATTCCGTGTGTACCTCTATTATATTTCTTTCTTTTATTTTGTGCACAAAAATCTGACTGTATTTTGCATATTTGCTGTATATAACTTTTTGGCGCTGATAAGTTTGCTTTTCGTTCTATTGTCACGTGCTTTTGATGTCAACTTGTGGAATGCATTTTTCATGTGTTTTATGTATGTACTACAAAGTCGTACTATATGTAAAGTGTTTGTTTTTTACTTTACTGCTACTTTGCAAACGTCAACCGTGAGCCTGTGGTTTCGTCGAGTTCTACGTGACAGTTTTTTACGCAGGCCAAGCGTATTTGTACTTGATGCAAATAAGCCTATATCTATCTATTCCCTCCTATACCGCAGTGGGCAGGCAGCCACTGGAAGGCCAGTTATCATTCTTCGCACTGCAACATGATGACTGCGTTCACTCCCTTTCTGCCGACTGGTGGAGCACAATCCAGGTTGGCTAGCTGGGTCAGTTCCGCATTCGAGTCGCTCGGGGTTAGCAGGTGCACTTGCAGACACTCTGCTTCAGCCAAGAACAGTGCGCAGCGCAGCGCCGCCAGCTCGGCCGTCATCGAGGATGCAAAGGAGTGACGCTCCGCGACTCGTGCTTCGAAAGCTCGACACAGCTGCAGCTGTGACTGTGTGTGCGTCGAGGTCAACGGGCCCTTCCGTGTAGCATCGCGCTCGTCTCCTGAAGCGCTCTTCGAATCACCAATTCGCCAGCTGGCTGGCTGTCGTCGGGGCCATTCCGTGTTTCGAGCTCCCGAGGCAACCGTCGAGTTCAACTTTGAGGGGTGGTTCACCTGCTCGTACTTCTTAGTTGAACTAGTTGCACATGCTTGGATTTAATAGTTGAAGTACCGTACATCTCAGGCACTTACCCAGTTGCTTTATAAATACCTCGAAATATACTTTCGCGACAAAAAACTCGCTTGTCTCTATTGGGTTTGATCGCTTTCGTGCGCAGCTGCTTTCGCACGGGTTTGAGTACATGTTTTAACAAAGATTTCTGTATGTCACGGCTCTCCGGTAAGCTGCATTTCTAAGGTATCTTGGCTAAAAGGTTATTCGGCTGAAGGGGTAAAGTCTAAAGTGCTGAAGTCTAATATGCTGAGGTCTGAAGTGCTATAGTCGTAAATGTGAAGTTATAAAACCTGGACGTGCAAAAGAGTGAATTATTGAAGGTCTAGTTGGATTCCTTATTACATCAGGGCTGAAAGATTTTTTTTTCTTCTAGAGGGCTGTTCCAGACCCTGATCTATTTTCAAAACGTGTACCTTTTAAGTAGTTGTTCGCGCTATCACAGCTGGAACCATATATAAAAATACCCTCAGCATATTTTTTTATTATTAATATTGCACCATTATTGGTCTACCTTTTAAAGATGTTTTTATTTTAACGTGAAACGTATTTAGGCTGCATTTTAGAATAAGTTAAGCCAAAAAATGCGTAAACGCGAGTTATTGGTGTGAGAACCACTAACTTAACTAACTCTAGCCAACACCAAGTCTAACGCTAGCTCAAAACTAATTCCGTTAAACACCTCCGAAATTAAACGGTCAGCTAGACGATAGGGACAAAACACAGACAGGAAGAAACAGAAACAGAGACATACACACCGCTGACTATCAACTAACACTTTATACTTCTTCTTCATAACTTTGACCCGAACATTCACTCCTAAAGTAATGCCAATAAATCACCCTAACTTCTTACATTACACTACAAAATTAAAACTTGAAATAAAAATAAAAATAATTACACTAAATTATTAAATTTGGTCACTAACACCTCTCTGACCCAACCCACAAACCACCGCCAACACAAATCCCTCTTATTCCCTTTTCACGGGGCCGTTCCACACTGCAAAAACTGTCTTTCTCTCTTGCTGACCGTGATGGAGGGCATGCTCACGCAGTCATCGGCGCTTTCCTCAATGGCCAGGGCCTCGAGGATCTCGCGCGCAAAGGCATTTACTGTGTCTTTTAACAATGGAAACGCTACTAAAACTTGGCCTGCACCCAGCACGTGCGGCAATGGGCTGCAAGGTGCCCAGCCCCCGTGCCCTGCACCGACGCCGCGTGCTCCCTGACTCTGTCATTGATGCAGCGATCCTCGAGGCCCTGGCCATTGAGGAAAGCGCCGATGACTGCGTGGAGCACGCGGCGTCGGTGCAGGGCTCGGGGGCTGGGCACCTTGCAGCCCATTGCCACACGTGCGGGTGCAGGCCAAGTTTTAGTAGCGTTTCCATTGTTAAAAGACACAGAAATGCCTTTGCGCGCGAGATCCTCGAGGCCCTGGCCATTGAAGAAAGCGCCGATGACTGCGTGAGCATGCCCTCCATCACGGTCAACAAGAGAGAAAGACAGTTTTTGCAGTGTGGAACGGCCCCGTGAAAAGGGAATAAGAGGGATAGGTGTTGGCGGTTGTTTGTGGGTTGGGTCAGAGAGGTGTTAGTGACCAAATTTAATAATATAATGTAATTATTTTTATTTTTATTTCAAGTTTTAATTTTGTAGTGTAATGTAAGAATTTAGGGTGATTTATTGGCATTACTTTAGGTGTGAATGTTCGGGTCAAAGTGATTTAGAAGTAGTATAAAGTGTTAGTTGATAGTCAGCGGTGTGTATGTCTCTGTTTCTGTTTCTCCCTGTCTGTGTTTTGTCCCTATCGTCTAGCTGACCGTTTAATTTCGAAGTATGTACCAACTAGCTCAACTTCAGCCGCTAAACACTTTGTTTATAGCTAGTGGTTTAGCACCACTAGCGCTAAACAAACAACTTTTGATTTGTCAGGGACATTTCTTAAGCCAATGAAGGCAGAAAAAGAATCAGTTTATTCAGAAGACCATATAAAAAATCTTACTAATTTCCGACAGATGTTTCTCCTTAGCAAGGTGGTTATTTGGTCCAGTTGGTTCTAGAGCTTAGAAGGTATAAAAACGCAGAAAAATCAAGGACCAAGTTAACTGTAGTTTATTCGGAACGAACGCATACTAATATAGGCCCCATCGGCTAGTCCAGTCATTATCATATCGCCGCAAAAGTTTTTTTTCTTATAAAATCAAACTTTTTGTTTCAAAAGGGCGATTGATGCATCACTCACACAATATTTATATTTATCTCGAATTTTGAATGCCTCAGGGAGTTCTCTGCTTGTTTCGTCGCTATATCTAGGAAGAATCTTAACAAAGTGCAACACCAGTAAACAGGAGCACCTACGACATTGAACGGCAATAAGATCAGAGTTGCTAGCATGAGTGACAGCCTGAACTCACATGCACGGTCATTGATACATTTGCCCGTCTGGCCGATACACCCCCCCCCCCCCCCCCCCGGCACGACAATGAAATATCATACCCAACGCCTGGGGCACACTCAGCAAATTTAGTCTTCTGTTTTGTGCTGCAAGGCTCAGACGTGTGCTCGGGGATGTTGATTCTACGGCCGAGCCGAGCTATTTTATTGAACGCCGAGAACAACAGGAACGCTGTAGAGCTGGCCCACTTTGTTTAAATTGTGTGACATTGAGTGTAAGTATGAAATCACTGCTGGTCTCATATTGGGTCTAACACGTGTGGGTTTGCTTTTGCGTCTGAACGTTTAAGCAGGCTTTCGGCGGCCTGAGTTAGACACATCCGTGTAAAGCCTGCCTCTTTTAGGCGGTCTATCAGTAGCGCAAAGCTATCCTGTAGAGAATGACAACAATATTTTTTGAGGGAGACCTCGAAGCACGTGTTGGCAATGCCTCTTTTGACAAGCTTTGAGTGAGCCGATCCAAAAGACAGCATACCTTTTATTTTATATCTCGGCTCAGATGCGCAACAAATGGAATCAGCCAATGATCTAAGTTTCATATGCAAACACTGTAACCTCCCTTCGGCAGGTGTTTCATACGTAAACGTCAAACACCTTGCGCATTTGCTTAAGAAATATATCATCTCATGTACAACATCTTCAAAAGATGCATCAGCTACCTCACTAAAAATAAGAAAAGCATCAACGTATTTAAAATTCTTAGTTTTGCTCTTGCCCCTCTGTTTTTCTAAGATTGCATTGACGGAGCTACTTAAAAAAAATGTCGCAAAGAACTGGCGCCATACAGAATCCAATACAAATACGATGTCTTTGTAAAAACATGTCCCCCTAAAATTAAACGGAACAAACGTTTGCGCAACATCAAAAAGCTAAAAGATTCAAAAAAGCTTTAAGATTATTGCTAGATATAGACAAAACGAGCAGAAAACTGCATGAAGCTTTCGAAATTTGGAATAAAGATAAAGATTGTGTAAGTGAGGCATCAATCGTCCTTTCCAAGAAAGAGTTTTATTTGATCAATAATGCTTTGCGCCGATGTGATAAAGACTGGGGTTGACGATGGCGCCTCTTTATGTATAAGTTCTTTCCAAATGAGCTACAGTTCGGAGTGCGCCTTGTGTTTGTCTTACTTTGTCTCCGCCCTTGTGGTTTTCGGTTCTTGCATACCTTTTAATTCTGTGAAACAACTGGCCCGAATAACCACCTGTTGCAATACATTTCTCTTACAACAGGCTCTTTCATATGTTCCCCCACTCAACGTCAGTCGGTATACCCCCTAATTAACCTTATCGCTATCTCCAGCTGCCGCTCTAGGATTTGCACGTACGCCATTCGACGCGGATACTATCCTGTGGACGTCATGGTGCTCTTTCGCGGCATAAAACCACCGACCGAGCGCGCTTATAGAATCTTCCGAATTCTACGATCCGAAACCTGGGAGCAAGAGGACAGATATAAAGAATGCCTGAAAGTGCACTGCTACTGCGGGGGCGTCTTGGCTCAGGCAGCTGAGAGAGCATACAAAAACCACCTTCGGACTGCAGCACATAACACTGAAGTTTTGTGGCAGCAGGCTGGGAAAACGCTACGGGAGGCCCAACAGCGAGCTGACACGCGACAACTACTGGTCTCAATTTTCGGGGACGTTGTCCTTCTACCGAACATCAAGTAACCTTAGGCAAGGGCCCGAAATTTTGCAATAAGCAGAAATTGTGCCGTGTAACAAAGTTGTCTCTCGTAAGGAGATTGGACAAAAAATCGACTGCTGAAGACAAATAAAGGTGTGTTTCTGACGGCGTCGATGACCGCGCGCATCGTCGCCAATTTAGAGGACAAGGACTTGAAGCTACTCACCAACGATAGGGAAGGTGGCTTCGTGGTTGTTAGAAGGAACATGTTCAGTGTGAAGTCACGACAAGCAATCCTCAAGAACTTGAAACAAATGGGTCCAGAACCATTCACGAAGGTTAGGTCGCACGCTAGGAATCTTTGCGATAAAATGAACTTAACAGGATTGCGATGAAACGAACTTAACTGGATCCAGGCCCTTGCAAGTGTCTGGATCTGAACATTTTCTTTTCTTGCCAAAACGAACAAAATTGGAATTCACTTTAGGGCGATTGTAACTGAGAGAGGCTCCTGGAAGGTACACATGTCCAGCAACCTCAGCAAACATCTGTCGACACTGAAGCTGTAGGATCCTTTTTAGTTAGAAACTCCGAGTGCGTTATAGAATTCCTAAAAAAAAAGATGCACGTATTTTAAGAAATGTATTTTCACTGGACGTCGAAGATGTTTTATTCAATACCGCAAGAAACACTTTATCTGCGGTTAGGAAGTGTATCAATAAAAATGTTCAGGTTTTATTTCGGACCTCTTGTGGCGTTAGTGTGGAAAACATTTTGGAACTTTTAGCTTTTTTACGTTACGCACACTTTTGTTTCGTTTAAGGGAGCATGTTCGTACAGATACAATATACTTGTATTGGATACTCTGTGGCGCAAGTTCTTTGCGACGTTCTTTTTAAGTAGCTACGACAACGCAGTCTTAGAAAAACTGAGAGGCGAGAGCAAAACTAAACTTTTAGATAGGGCGATAATTTTTTTTTGTTTTCGTTGACGCAGCTGATGAATCTTTAGAGGATGTTGTATATGAGATGCTGTGTGTCATCGGCGTACCTGCGAGCGGTTTTACGCATACTTTTGAAACACCTACAAAAGAGAGGTTATTTTTTTTTATGTTAGGCTTAGATTATTGGTTTACCACACCTCTTGGGCATATGCGCCGAGATCTAAAAAAAAGGTATCCTGCCTTTTTAATTGGCTCATTCAAACCTGGTTAAAATAGGCATTTCCAATACGTGTTTGAAGGCCTCCCTCAAGTAATATTGATGTAATTTTGTACAGGATAGCTTTCGCGCTACTGATAGAACGACTAAGTAAAGGAGACTACCCACGGATTTGTCTAACTCCGGTTGCCGAAAGCATGCTAAAAAGTTCAGAGGCAAAAGCGAACTCACACGTGAAAGGCCCAATCTGAGACCAGGGGCAATTCTATATTTACGCTTAGTGTCACACAACTTAAAGAAAGAATGCCAGCGCTACAGCTCCCAGTTATGTTCTCGGCGCCCAATAAGATAGCTCGGCTCTGCTGTAGAAAAAACTTCCCTGAGCAGCCATCTGAGCCTTGCAGCACAAAACACAATTCTAAATTTGCTGAGTGTACCTCAGGCATTGTGTGTCAGCTTTCATTGTCATATAGTGGCCAGATGGGCAGATGTATCAATGACCGTGCGTGTGAGCCCGACGCCGCCACGAGCGCTAGCCCGGCTGGTCAGCTCGCCGTTCCCTGTCGTAGCTTCTCCTGTTTACCTGTGTTACATGATGTTAAGATTCGTGCCAGATATAAAATCAAAGGAAGCAGAGAACTGCACAAAGCATTTAAAAATCAGAACAGAGGTAAATGTTGAGTGAGGCCTCAATCGCCCTTTCAAACCAAAAGTTTTATTTTATCGAAAAATGTTGCGCCGATGTGATGATGACTAGACTAGCCGATGGGGCCTATAGATGTACGTGTTTGTTTCGAGATAAACTACAATTGCGAGTGCGCCTTGTGATTGTCTTACTTCTTCTTTTTCTTTGCTGTTTTTATGCCCCTTTATACCTTTTTTCTCCCTACTTTATTGGCTTGAGGCTTACAAGAAATTTCGTTCCGTCTAATATACTTTGAAAATATGTATTAATCATGTAACCTTGAGAGTTCGGGTTCAAAAACATTGTTCAAAAGAATATCTGAAGTAGCATTGTTAACTCAAAAAATATAAATAACAAAACATAAAAAAGTTGATGGTGCGGGTGTTGGTTTTACGAAAGCATTAGATTTCAGGGACCCTAACATTTTGCCAAATAAACTTGATTGCTATGGTAGTCGATGACACAAGTGTCGCTTGTTAAATCGTAAATAAGTCTCCGCTAAAGATTGTTATTATTTATAATAATTATTCACATCGGAAGCTCATTATTTCAGGTGTTGCGCAGGGAAGCATTCTAGGTTTTTCTTAATATTTAGATAATATTAAGTAAATACAAGCTTATTGCTAAATATTTTCTATATACGCAGACGACACCAGCGTATTTTGTTTCCTCTACCAATAGCGGTAAACTTTTCATCGCAGCTATTATTCGATTGCCAAGGTTTGGGGCTTGGGGAGAAGATAATGGATTTGGCAAATACACTGGTAAAGAAAATCCCATCTTCTTTTGTCCAAAGCATCTTTATCACATATCTTGTTGAACGGCCGTATATTTTAGAACTTAAATCCAATAACGTTATTAATTTTAAATACTTGGTGTTTCTTTTTCTGAGTGTATGTCATGGAACAGTCACGTAAACAATCTTGCCTCAAAATTATCACGTGTAATGGGCTTGACTAAGTGCTACATTTACAATATTCCAACTAGCGTCGAAACTTTAATTTACAATGCTTCATTTTATTCTCACACAGGATGCTGAAGCCTCGTATGGGCTACCACCACTGTAATTAACCTTGATAAAGCTTTCTCTCTTAAAAAAAGGTGAGAGTGATCTGCAATGCGCCATATGATTTACATTCCGCCATCCTTAGTAATCTCGAAATTTAAAAGAAAAGCGTACCCATTATATTTGTTAACTTTGCAGCTATATAAAATTTAGAATAAAAAGAACTGTTCTAATAAATTTAACAGCTATAAAACAGAATAATTGATTTTCCCTTAAATTCCAATATTCACATTGGATGGTTCGCACATGCAGATCTTACTAGGGGCAGCAGATTATTGTACATTTAGTTTCACTATTTGTTTTTCTCTCAATTGTAAATGAGTAACACCGAAATAGATAATATTTTCGCAAAACATTAAAGTTGCATGTCTTTTGCGCTACATTTTAACCTACATAATGGATCCTTATTTTGTCGTCTTGATCCTGTTTTATGTTCGGCTGTATGAATTAGTATTTCTGTGCACACAATTTTGCGATCGTCTCTTGTACGAACTGTTCGCTCATCAACTGGCTATGTGCCGTCGGACTCGTCAAGCTTCATTTTGAGGTCATTTTCTCATTCCTCTTTATTAATAGAAATAAGGAATATACAAAACATCTATACTATTATAAAGTGGCGTAGAGGTTAGTGCGTCGTTCTAATATGCCAATGAGTCGTTATAAATCAAGCAGCCCTCTTTTACTACGCAAGCTACGGACACTCTTTTCTATACATCTGTAAGATTTCACGATCCTTTATTTTTGAAACTAATTAAGGGGCGATTGGCCACCAACGTAGTTGCCATTTCAAAGGCTCTCCACTCTTCTGAAGGTCCAAATGTCATGAAATGTTTTAAGTTAAGACATTTAACGAGCAGGGTTATTGACCGAACATATCCCTTATGTCCAAACCTTTTCTACGGCAAATGTCACTTTCTACAGAAAGCAACAAAAGGTCAAAAATGAATGGGCGAGTTAACAAGGAATATATATATATATAAATAAAGTTGGCGTTAAAGCAGCTAACACCATCACTTGGAGAACATGTTGTGCTACGTTGTTTTAAGTGTTGTATCTACTTTAATCCAGGAAGCCACTTCAACAGGTATGCACTGTTTTTGTGGCAAAACACTATATTTGCATGTGGGCGTTCAGTCGATGTTATGCGTATTAGCGTATATTCGCGTATCAGTTTTTCATACTACAAAATATTTCAGACTATAGACGGCTGACTATACATTTTTGAAAGTTACAATTTTACACGCTACGAACTATGCGGAAGTGAATATTATAGAAGAATTTGTTTGTTTCAACATTGTTTTTCATGACGAGGCTTGGCGGATTTTAGGAATGACAGCATTTTAATGGTGATTTATGTATGAAGCAAGCTGTTTTGTGGGTTAATATACCGCACATGTAGCACTTTTTCTTAGGACAAAGTTTGCTTTTTCTGTAAATTGTGTGCCTTAAAAAGCCCGAAGAATTCAAGGTAAATCCGAACCCCACCTTCTTTCGGAAGGATTGGGGTATATACGCCCTCTTTCGCCTAACAAGTGCCAAAGTAGGGCTCCACTGTACTAAGTTTGGCTGTCATTTGGAATCTTTGGGCTAAAATCGTTTGAAACGTTGCAAGACTTAGGCTTCATTTCTGGTTGTTAGGTTTTCAAGCGGCGAATTTGGCCCTACGCTTCCAGACATGTTATATATTTATACTTCACCCTGGTTGATTTTTGGTGTCGTCTGGTACAGTTGCCTCAAACCTAAAACAGGCAATTATATTGCGAGCGAGTAAAAATCCATTCGAACACCGAAAAAAACTACTTTGGCACTAACTAACGCCTTGGGGTAAAACCGTGTTAGACCCAAGTTAGGCCCGTATGATCGCCAAGTTTGTGCCTAGAAATCCGTTTCAAGCATTTGTAAAGGTTGTAAAGGCAAGCATTTGTAAAGATGGACACCGTAACACATATTTTATCTGCCGTTTAGGAGCCAGTTCCGGACTTGTGCTAAGTGCGGACAACCCGGGAGAGAACTTTTTTAACGAAAATGTCTCCTTGAGGACTATAAGCTCGGTCCGACTATTGTCCTGAAAATACAGTAATACCAAAGTGGTAGCGTTCAGCGACAATCCCTAAACGTTGTTTAGACTCAATACATCTTATACTTATATATGCAAACAGTAGAGGTTTTTAAACATACAATTTGGAGCCACCGAACGACGTAGTTCTAAATATGCTTAGGGTCACATGAAGTCATGGCCTTTATCTATAATGCTTTAAATGTAGAAATAATGTGAGCATTTAAGCCCAGATACAACCACGAGTTACCTGGAGATCCGTGCATTGTCGAGGTATGGCAGCGGACCTATTGAAGGAGTAGCTTGTCACGCAACATACGATGCCCAAATAAATGGTAACTCGCTGTTTTACCTCAGTGTGACATAATCAGATTCAGTCACAGGCTTCTGTGTGAATGGGCCGTACCGTGCTAAGTAGAATTTAATGCAACAGTGACTGAAATGCAACATACCGCTAAATATCTGAGATAAGAAAAACATTTACAAAGATCAAAAGATTTTTTTTTTGGAAATGACGCGGTTCCAAAATACGAAAAAAGAATCAAAGCTTTAACTACACAAGCCTAGTGCGAGTGTTGTTCGTTGGTCTTAAGTAAGTCTATTTTTTGCACAACTGTACAGAGTGCACAAACAGCAAAGAAAAAGAAGATGTTTACAGCCCCAGCGCTGATAGTTTTAGGGCGTGTCGCGTCTATACCTTCCTCGTATTTGTTATTTCGGATCAAAAGGTTAAAAGGTGCGAACAAACAACGACGAAAAAAACACACGTAAAACACGGGCAGGCGCCAACGTCCAACTGATTTAATGAGACACAATCATCA
>JABSTQ010004060.1:0-35046 GCA_013358835.2 Ixodes persulcatus
ACGACAAATGGAGCGGTCCAGGTCTGTGACGATTGGTTGTTAATCGTCGACCTTTTTGACTTATTGGTCTTGAGTGGCAGGAGTCCCCGTTCCGGGCGTAGGCCATGGCTGCGGTGACATAATCGGGTCTCGGCCCTCTCTTCCTTGGGTCTCGGGGGCTTGGGGTCGGACTTGCTCTGCGGGCCCTCAGAGGGGTGGGCTTCACGGACATGCATCTACCCAGCACCTCCACGAAATTGTCACGAATGAAGAAGTTCCAAAACAAAGAATAACTGAGGACACTGAAACGTTTATTGGGGCGAACTTGTGTTCAAAACAAAAAGTGAATAGAAGTTAACAACAGAGCATCGCGCGCGTAAAAGTAGGCGTAACAGCAGGATTGAACGCTGGGGCGAGACTGACTTTGGCTCGCCACGCGAAGCCCCATATGTACATGCGTGAGCTTCTGGAATAATCGGCGTAGAAGGTTCGACGCGCAGAACATTCGGACCTAGAAAAACAACAATGTCATTGAATTCACCAAAATATTAATCTCAAAGAATAAATGAAAGACTGGGAATTCCCTCTAATTGAACCCTAGGCCTCGGCTCGGAATTCAAGCGCGGTAAACACTCGGCCACTCACGCGCTCGCTTGCGACGCGCGTGGCAATGTTGCATTGTGTCATGTGTTGTATAGCGCAAATTCTCGTCCCTGTATCTAGGCCGTTAGTGATGTGTCAGCTTTTTGCCTACTCCGTTCTGCACACAGCTTAGGCGACCGTGCAAACCAGAACTTATGCGCTTACAACGTTCATCAAAGAGGTAGAAGGGCACCTTCCCAGAAGCCTTAAAAACGCGCTATTGCCAACATATTGCCGCAGGTTATGAACAAACTTTATAAAAATCAGGTAAAATCATTGTGCGATGAGCAGCACATGGCGTGCACGTCCTTTTTCCAGCTGCAACATGTCGAGAGCGGGGAACCCAACATATCCCAGGAGTTGGGTAGACCATCCCGCAGTTCGCAGTTTTCTCTTTGCCGCAGCAAATAGCGTTCCTTGTTTGGAGCAAACCGCTCATCCCTTAAATTACAATACATGATGCGTCCCATGAGCCCGTACACCTGGAGCTTTTTTTTCGCACGCCGATCGGCCACGTGTTCGAAAAAAAAAAATATAAATGCACCTTCGTTCATTCGATCATGCGCGATGAAATGCGGTTGCTCTACAAGAACATTGTTAGTGTAAACAATCACAAAAAAATGGTAAGAAAATAAAAGGGTTGTAATCTACCTTACACACATCTAGGACGACGTCAAGGACGGCGTCCAGGACGACGCCAAAGTTGATTTCATGAAGGAATACATCAAAAGCGATGACTAGGCCGACCTCTAGGCCGACCACGCGAACGACGTCTAGGACGACGTCGAGGACGACATCCTAGAGGAGAACATTATGAGGGCAACATCTAGGACGATCTCTAGAACGACGTCGAGGACTAAGTTTCGGGGGACGTCAAGGATGGCGGCTCACACTACGTTGAGGACGACTTCTACGAAACCACTAGAACGACCTTAAGAACAACCTCAAATGCGAAGACGAGGGCGACTTCAAGGACGGCGTCGAGGACGACGTCCTAGAAAATGACGTCAATAAGGACATCTAGGAAGACCTCTAGGACGAATTAGAGAATGACCTCCAGGACGTTGTCGATGAAGACGCTCTAGAGGACGACGTCGACGACGGCAACATCCTGGAGAACGCCCTAGAGGACGCCATAGAGGACGACGCCAAGAACGATGCCTGGAATGACATCTGGGGCCTAAAGGCGACCTCAAGAAGGACATCGAGGGCGGCACGACTTCCTAGTGGACGATGTCAAGAGCAATGTCTAAGACAACCTCTAAAACTGCCCCAAGGATGACTTCTATGATGATGTCAATGACGGCCTCTAGGACTACCTCGAGGACGCCCTCTAGGGCTACCTCTAGGACTATCTCTGGGACGACGTCTTGGACGACGGCATGGACGGCTCTAAGCAACATCGAGAGTGACGTCCAGGAGGATTATGTTAAAAAGACGTCTAGAAGGGCAATTAGATGGACTTCAAGGACGACGTCTAGGACGATGTCGCGAACGACGTCCTAGAGCACGACCTTTAGGGCGAAGTCGACGCCAACGTCAAGGACGTCAAGAAACGCCAGCTTCAGTTACATGGGCTTACAAGCTTACGCGACCCATTCTTGCCCGACCGGCGCTTAGGTGAACCGCGCTTACGAGTTTACGCAACTCGAGCTTATGCTTCACGTCAGCCAGGGGCGTTACGTGACCTTGATTATATCACCTTGAGCGGGGTCGGGCCTATAAATCTATCGCTTTAAAACAGACTCAAGCACACTACCACGCTTCGAGAAGACACGTCGCAGTCGCGAACAATAAAGCATGCATTGAATTGTGACAAGGTCCTTTCTATGTATATAGCAGACCAGTGCTTGCATAAATGGTTTCTAGATTGCCTTAGGTACCACAATGGTGGGCTACTGCAGCTGATGGTTGTTTTATCAGGTGAGAACTATAGTTTGATCTGCTTATTTTGTGTGTTTCAGTGGACAACGCAGCACACAATTGTATGGTCCAACTATTTGAACTTCTCGTGGAGGTTGATAATCTTAAAAAGGGTAATACGATGTTTAGCAGCGACAACACAGAACCATTATTTGGGACAGATCCCCAAAAGGTGAGTATTGAATGTGTTGGAAATTGAGTTATACTGCGCTAAGGCTTGATTATACTCATTAAAGATGCCTCATTATGAAAAGTTGGGAAAATATGAGAGGTTCAGAAAGCCCACGAGAAAGCGCCAATGTACGTAGGCTACGCGGCATATATATATATATATATATATATATATATGCAGAATAACTTGCGTTCATTGGCGCTTTCTCGTGGGCTTTCTGAACCTCTCATATATACATAGATATATTCCTCTGTTATCTCAGCAGAAGAAGCGATATAATTAAAAAATCAGATAAAGAAGGTGGTATTGTGGTAATGAATACAATATGATAATATAAGCGACGGTCGTCCCCTGTTAAGTTACGCGTCATTTTATGAGGCACTAGAGGAGGATGCCACTGAGGACCTTTCCAGCATTATTCTCAACACAATCACGCAACTGATGCAAAGTGGCGACAATTCATCCGCACCTTTCAATTTCCTCAAGCCCAAATCAGTGGCACAGCAATGAACACTAGAATGGCTCCCAACTACGGAAATATCTTTGTGAAAGAACTTGAAACCACATTCTTTTCTGACGGCCCCCGCGACCTTTATTTTATAAGCGATACATTGATGACATTTTTTTAGGGGAACACGCGGAGGAACGGCTTGTGGAGTTTATACGAGACTTTAACTCGGCTCATCCCACGATAAAAATAACACTCATACTCAACAACCAGAGATCAACTTTCTTGACGTCACGGTGGAAAGTCAGGGACTATTGCTGAAAACACAACTATACAGGAAGCCTATTGATTGTCAAAGTATCTAAATTATAACAACTGCCATCCCCGTCACTGCAAAACGTAAATACCGTATGGGCAAACACACCAATGTCGACGAATATGCTCAGATGGGGACGATTGTAGCAAAAATGCCACCAGGCTGAGGCAGGCAATTGCTGAGCAAAAATATCCACCAGCAATAATAAAAAGAACTCAATTCAGAAAGTCGCGCACTAGACCGCAATAAGTTATTAAACAGTTGGGGGACCGGTTGCTGAGCAGGACGCACACACCAGCTAGGAGCACGTGGAGCGAAAGCTCGCGCTGCAGAATCCAGAGATCCTGCGTTCAATCCCCACCATCCCGTTTCGATCTGGATAGGCATCGTACCGGCGCGCTGTCGTGTGTTACTACTGCGCGCTGCACGTTACAGACCCCAGGCTAGCGGTTGATTTGCACAGGCTGAGTTTATCATTCGCTGCTGAGAGTTTCGTTGCCTGTTGAGGCAGACTAAGTTCTAGGCTGTTATAAACATACACACAGCCAAACGTATTAACTAGTTTGCCGACAAATCGCAGTAATGTTCACCAAAATAACCTAGTCATAACCTATTCGAAAGACACACCCAACGTCAAAAATGTCCTGAAGAAGCACTTTAATATCATTCAACAAAGCGAGAGACTTAAAACGATTATTTCTTCCCCTCCGCGTGCTGTATTAAGGCGACTTCAGAACTTGAAGAAGGTGTTGGTGAGGGCCAAGACCCCCCCTGCCGGAGAGACGGGGAGCCATCCGGGCATGAGACCGCGATGCAATGTTTGTAAACTTGTTATTACCACGCAATCTTCTAACGGTACAGGATCAAATTATAAGTGTAATGCTTGGGGTCAATCAGATTGCTCCACGCCGAATGTGGTATATCTGCTAAAATGTGGCGAGTGCCAATTGCAGTACGTGTGCCCGCCCCAAACTCCCACCTGCTTGCGTTTTAACAACCACAAGAGACACCTGCAGACATTTCTCCTTCTGCCGCTCTCTAAACAATTAAAAGAACCTGATAACTCGCTCGAGAAATTAAACGTTACGCTTTCAAACTCCGGCTTCTGACCACATCCCGAGGGAGCACCAAAAACTCGTTTCTAACCCGATAATTCAATACATTTCGAACAGGAATGAGCCAAGACCCCAGCCTATTAACGACCCTGAAAATTATCAACAAATACACTGACTCGTGGGTGAGGTGGGAAGACCGTGAACTGATCCCTAGCTTCTTTATACATATCGACAATGTTGGGGTTGTGGTCGACCTATTTGTCTGTCAAAAATGACGAGGTGACGAACAAAAAATAACTGAGGAAACTGAGAGCTTTAATGGGGCGAAGTTGTCCCCAAACCAAAAAGGAAACAAGATAAAAACAGAGCGTCGCGGCCGTCGAAGTCGGCAAAACAGGAAGATCGAACGCTGAGGCGAGGCTGGCTCCGGATCGCCCCGCGTGGGTTTCTGGAAGATTCTGCCTAAACGTTCGGCGCGTAGAACATTCGTAACTCGATGTGGCGAAAAAGTTCTTGAACTTGCGAGAACGATAAGCAGAAAGATTTAATAAAAGTACATTCCGCTACAGGGGATTGTAAAACACAGTCCTATTGAGCGTAGTCTACAAAAAGAAGTTCACAGTCCTATCGATCGTTATACGGCTTGAGGCGCACGATGTGGACGCCTTCCTGTCGTGGAGGGCGACGCGGTGAAGTCCGTGTTCCGTCTGGCACCACCTCGTAGTTTCGGTGTTGATGAAACACTATGTAGGGCCCAAAGTTCAGGAGTTTCTCACATAAGACAGCGTCGTCGTATCAGGGTCAGGACCCATACACGGTTTTCGGGCTTGAAGCGAACGTCGATCCGCCGAAGGTTGTACCGGGTAGCGTCGGTACGTTGTTGATGTCGAATCCGGAGTCGGGCGATGTGGCAAATTTCTTCAGCTCGTTGAGCAAGTACCTGGGTGTCTAGGCAACCATCGTCAGCTGGTTTCTGGGGCAGCATCACGTCGAGCATGGTCGTTACTTCTCGGCAATGCACCAGCTAAAAAGGTGATGCTCCTGAGGTCTCTTGCACCGCAGTGCTGTAAGGAAACGTCACGTAGGGTAACACGTCGTCCCAAGTCATTCGCTTTACGTCGACATACATAGAGATCATGAAGGCTCTAGTTTTTTTTAGCCTTTCCGCTAGTCCATTTGACTGCGGATGGTACGCAGTGGTTCGACGGTGGTTGGTGCTACTGAGACGAAGATTTTCTTACGTCAGCTGGCGTGTAAATAATGAAGCACTATCTGTAATGAGAATTTATGAACCTCCGGGCTGGAGGACAATGAACTCATTGAAAAACTCTCAGAATTCCACAACAGTCCCGAAGGAAGGGCTTTCGTTTCGGCGTACCGCGTGAGATAATCTGTGACGACGATTATCCAGTGGTTCCCTGACCGTTGGCGGTGAAAAAAGGCCAGGAAGAACCATGCCGATCTGCTGGAAGGGTGCAGTTGGCGGGGAAATTGGCTGCAGGAGACCGGCCGGCATCGTCGCATGTTTCTGGTGTCGCTGGCAATCGTGGCATAATCGAGTGTATAGGCCAACAGTTTTGGGGAGCTTGGGCCTGTAATACTTTTCACGAAAACGGGCCATTGTCCGACTGTAACCAAGGTGTCCGGACGTCGGGTCGTCATGGCAGGCTTGAAATATCTCTCGAAGGTCGGTTGGGATTACCAGCAGCCACGGCGAGTTTTTTCTCTGAAGTTGTCTTATAGAGTACAACATGTCTAATGGGGAATGCCGGCAGGGCTTGTGAGAAAGCACGTGGCATGGGACTCCCGCGCCCTTCCAGGTGCTCTGTTAGTGCACGCAGCTCAGGACCATCTTGTTGACATTGTGCGATGTCGTCATTGTTCAGAGCGCTTAGAAAGCACTCGTCAACATTGCCGTCCCTACTGCAGGCAGGTATCTTGACAGGGGCTTTGGACAGAGAGGCAGCGTCGCTTTGCTTGTCGTCTGACTTGTGAACCACGGTCATGTTGAACACCTGTAGTCGGAGACTTCATTGAGCTAGGCGTCTTGAAGAATCCTTGAGGTTCGCAAGCCAACAGAGCGAGTGGTAGTCCGCGACTACGTGGAACGGCCTCCAGTACAAGCACGTGCGAAACTTCGCGATTGCCCAGACGACCGCAAGAAATCTTTTCAGTCGTGGAGTAACTTTTCTCCGCCTTGGACAGTGTTTAAATTGCGTAGGCGATACAGGCTTGGTGCCCTCTTGCACTTGAACCAGTACCGCTTCAAGTCCATCGTTACTTGCTTCACTGTGAGTCTCGGTTTCCGCATCCTGATCGAAGTGTCCAAGAACCGGAGGTGTCTGGAGTCCTCACTTCAGCTTGTCGAATGCCTGCTGCTGCTGCTCCTCGGTCCATTCAAATTGCTCGGCGTCATTAGTGAGGGTCGTTAGCGGTGGGAAACTCTTGCGATATCCCGAACGGACTCTAATATTGGGCACATCGGCCAAGGAATCTTCGCACGGCTTTCTTGTCTTTCGGCCCTGGAAATGCCGCGACGGCGCCAGTCTTCTCTGGGTCTGGGGAAACGCCTTCGTTACAAACCATGTGGCTTAGGAACTTCAGTTTGTCGCAGGCGAACTGACACTTTGACGGCTTGGGGGTGAGTCCGGCGGTTCATATGGCTTGGAGAAAAGCTCAGAGTCGTCGCAAGTGCTCGTCGAAGCTGCCGGAAAACACTACGACGTCGTTCAAGTAGACGAGACACCTCCGCCACTTCACTCCTGTCAGTACGGTGTCCATGACACGCTGGAAAGTGCTGGTGCCGTGCATAGACCGAAGGGCTTGACCTTGAACTCGTACAACCCATCTGCCGTGACGAAAGTTGTCTTCTCTTAGTCGCGTTCGTCGACTTCGATCTTCCAGTAGCCGCTCTTCATGTCCAGTGATGAGAAGTATCGAGAGTGGCGCAGCCGGTCTAACGTGTCGTCGATGCGGGGAAGTGGATAGACGTCTACCTTCGTCATCGCTTTCAGGTGCGGGTAGTCCACGGAGAACCCAAGCGTTCGTCCTTCATCTTAACCAGAACGACTGGAGAGGCCCATGAATTGCTCGAAGGTCGGATTATGTCTTCTTTCAGAATCTCTTGTACTTGCTCCTTTATTACCTCCCTTTCTTTTTCGGAGGCTGTACGGCAATCGATGCACAGGGAGCGCGCGTTGTCCTCAGTTAATCAGCTGTCGTCGTTTCGGGCCCGGAAGCTTACGCTCGATGTCGAGCTGTGGTGGCGACGTACTGTCTTGCTCATGTGGAGAGGACTCTTCTGTTATCGCAACGATTTCGGAGAGTTCTGGAGTTCCTCGATATGGCCCGCGGCGGTACCCTTCTTAAACTCTTTCTGCTCTTGTCGAAAGTTGGTAGCGAGGACCATTGTACTACCGTCCAGAAGATTCGTTACCCCTCTTGGGACGCCGATTCCTCTTCCTAGAAACGAATGGACGCTGCCCTGAAACAGAGCTTCGATACAGGAAGCTTCATCGGTCCCGACGGGTTCAAAAACTGATGATCGTGGCGGCAGGTTTACATCATCGGTGAGACCTTGCACCAGAGGTGACGTCGTTCTGGGTACTCCCGGCGGTAGGGAAGGTTTTTGTAGCGTCAATCTTTTCGCTCCCAGGTCTTTGACGGCGCCGTATTCGCGCGAGAAGTTCATACCAAGAATGACGTCCCTCGCACAGTCTTCTTGAACGACAATGTTCACAGGACACGTCTCGCCGTGAATTTCGACGCGAGCAGTGCACCTTATGACAGGCGTGATGAGGTGTCCTCCAGCGGTTCGCATCTGCGGCCCACCCCACGTCGTCTTCCCTTTTCGAAGGCGTCGAGAAAGCCTCCCACTTAAGACTGAGTAGTCTGCTCCGGTGTCCACGAGTGCTGATGAGTCGACGCCGTCGATAACAACGGTAATGTTGATGGGCACCGTTGCAGGAGCGTCGTTGCGATACGTGGCGTCGGAAGAGTAGGAGCGCTCCGGCGTTCTTCGAGGTTCTTTTTATCGGTCGTATTCGGCAACGCAAACTCCAGGCGTTGCGGCACTTAGTTTTCTCGGCGACGCAGGGGAGACAGGCTCTCTCGGCGCGATCGTCGGGCTTTAGACGCTGAATGTCTGGGCGACGGTGAGCGTGAGTCACGGCGGAGAGGCGGCGCTGACGATGGCGAACATCAGAGCTAGTCCTAGAAGTCGTGAAAGAGTTCGCCGTACCTTTGACACAGGTCGTTCGGGTAAAACCCCCGCAGCCCCAGTTCTCGGAAGGTGCATGAACGGTAAATGTGGTCGGCTTCACCGCAGTGAAAGAAGATGGGTCAACGATCCGTTGTCCTCCATACGTCGGATATCCTTGGCGCCGGATGGTCTCGGTGGTCGCACTGATGTTGTTCGTCATGGAGTCGGGTGTACGCCTGCGTTGGTGAAATCTTGTCGTAGCGACACCGGGTAATGTTCAGTCGGTGGCGGCGGTCGTCGGGCAACTGCAGCATACATTGGTCAGGGTGGGCTCCTGGACTGCTGCTACGCTAGCAGAAGCCTCCTGTTGAATTGCCCGCTGCACTTCTTCGCGTACCACTTTGGCAATCGACCGCGAAGTCGTCTAATCGGTAGCATGCAGCAGTTTTTTAAGGTCTTCGCTGACTACGTTTTGAATAACCTCGCGAATGCCTGCGACACTAGAGCCAAGGTCGCAGCTAAACGGCGCGAGGACAGCGAGGCTAGATGTGGTTAGAACTCACTGACTCGGGCTTGCAGTTTTGGGGCCTCTGGTTGGTGTGAAGCCAACAATACCTGGTGCCATTCCTATTCAATTCATAATTTTTATTTTCGTTTGTGTCGCATTTAACGATTAAGCGGAAAAAACAAAAAAAAACACTAGGCAAAAGCTGTTGTTGGTTTTGCGCCAACCACATGCCAGATGCCTCAAAACTGTTTTTTTGCCAAAATTAATTTCACGTTTCATTCGTTCGTACCGTCTCGTATCTGACTAGTAAGGGAGATTTTTATCTAGCATATTTCCTTCCCTTGGTAAGCATGTTAATCAATTCTTCTTCGCGAAAAATATATACTATTTGAAATTACCGCCTATGTCACGCACGTGCAACGCGGATAGAACTTTTTGGTGGTGCATCTCCAGCACAGTCATGTCTCGCATCCCACGATACATGGAGGTGCCAAATGTTCGTCTTCGTTGCGCTTGCGCTTTTGCGCACGTGCAATTTAAAATGGACTATTTAGAAACGGATCAGCGGTTAAAACTGCTTAAAAGAAGAGAATTGGGAATGGGATAAGTCTTGCAATTGACTGAAGAAGGACCTGCCAGGCCCCAAACGTTTCAACTCGCATCGCCTCATCCCGTCGCTCCTGACGCAGCTTTGAAGGGCAAGCCCACTTTTTGATATATGTTCCTCGTGAGTGCCTTCTTTTTATTCCGGTTTATATATATATATATATATATATATATGTATAAATGACGTCTTCAAGTTTTGGGGAGCCGAGGCGTTTGCATATAAGTAAAAAAAAGCCACCGAGGTTCAACTAAACTGGAACAGTTTAATCGGACATTTCGGAGGGGGACCCTCCTTGTTCAAGCGTGACTAAAAATAAATTACACCATCTTCTCGAGGGGAACCATGGGGCGATGCGGAGCATCATGTTGGTTCCGAGGAAAGAGTCAGTTGCGTGCTGACGTCAAGAGATGGCGCCACCGACTGTCCTAGCGTTACCCCCTACGCGAGCCTTCGTCGCGGCTCGCGGCAGAGAAACTTGGAACGCTCGCCGCTCGCCGTTTATTTTTTTTCACACTTGAAGGAGAGGAGACTAGAGGAGGAGAGTTGCGCGTGCGCGCGCGGTGTGAGGAGAAGCGAACGCACGCGCAGTGCACGCAGCTGGTAGAGAGAGAGAGAGCGGAGAGAGTAACGCGCAGCTGTTGGAGAGAGGGAAGGAGGAGAGTTGCGCGTGCGTAGTTCGAGTGCCGACTACAACGCCGACGCCGCGGGACATAGACCCGAGCAAGAGATGCTCCACATCTAAAACGAAATTGGTCCATCAGCTAAATACTTTCGTATTTAACAGTAATCACATCTTACAAATAAATGGAATAGCCATGGGAACAAAAATGACACCGAACTATGCAAACATTTTTTTCTTTATGGGAAAAGAGACACGGTTTATTGACACATGCCCCCTCCGCCCCATATTCAAAAACAGATTTATCGACGAAATTATTCTATTTTGGACATATTCCTAAGACCAATTGTTGAGCTCCATAGAACGCTTCGATGGGGCGCATCCGAGCATTAGGCTTTCACATGAGTACTCACAGACGTCGGTCAGCTTCTTAGATGTGAGCATGTACGTGGAGGAAGACAAACTACGAACAAAACTCTATCGAAAACCTAGCGACTCCCAGAAATACCTACATTATCACAGTTTGCGCCCACGTCATTGCAAAAAGAGTATTCCAAACATTCAGACACATAGGTTCCGACGAATTTGCTCCAAACAAGTCGACTTTGAAAAACACGCTGAAGATCTTCAAGGCGTATTGGTGCAGCAGAATTACCCGAGAGGTGTTATTGACGACGCGATAGATAGAGCAAGAGCACTTGACCGCAACCAACTGTTGGCGGATCGCCCCGCGCCACGGGACGATCGCCGGCCAACTAACCTTGCCCTAACGTACAGCACTAATTTCCCTAATATCAACAAAAGTCTTAGCAAACACTTTAATATAATCTAACAAAGCCAGCGACTAAAAGTAATACCTTCATCACCTCCCCGTGTCACTTTCCGACGTTCTAGAAACCTAACGGACATGCTCTAAAGTCCCGCGCCACACGGGCGTCCTGCTCGGGATGCAGACCTTGCGGGAAGCCTGGGTGCAAGGTGTGCGCCCACATCGTCACGACCGATACTGCCAAAAGCACGAAATCAAATTTCACCGTGAGGATCAACGGGAACATTACGTGCTGCTCTCCTCACGTTGTCTACCTCTTTGAGTGTCAGGTGTGTGAGATGCAGTATGTGGGATAAACCATGACGGCCTTCAATAAAAGATTTAACAACCTCCGATCCCATTCGACCAAATCACACAATCTTCCACTCTCTAAACACTTGGCAACTGACCACTCATTTGAGAAACTCTCTCTCATTCTGCTTCAATCCGGCTTTAGATTAAACCTAGAACGGAAGCTCAGGAGAGCCCATCTTGTATACAAATTTGACGCGGTCAAGTGTGGTATAATGAGAGCCCGGGGAAACTGAGTTGCGTACAGCTCGTGTGAATGGCCAAATGGACCTTTTCCACATACCGACGGCACCAGGCGGTGGCTGCACGAACTAAAAATCGAGGAAGTGACCTACCTGCGCTACCAATCGATAATGGGAGCTACGCTACCAGTTTCTTTGCTCTCTGAGCAGCGGCGCGTGCCCAACGCGACTTCAAAGAGGGGCACTTGTGGCGTCCACCCAAACGTCGTGTTTTTCTTTCAGTCCATTTTCTTTTTTTGTGTAACACAATTATATATATGCTGCGATTACGTGTTCTACTCGCTGATCCACAGCCTCCTTCCGAATTTCCTCGATTTCTAGTGCCGACTTCCGCCGCTTGGCATCGGGTGCTCGCGCGTGCGCAGAATGCTTCTCGAAAAAGGTCCATTGTCGCCCCTTCCAATCCCCCCCCCCCTCTCTGCCCCCCTTTCGCTCTTTGTCTAGGAGATGCATTGTGAGCGGCGCCCTTTGGCGCTTCTGGTGTACAAACCCAAATCCCAGTGTACAAAGTTTTTTCCTTTTTTTTGTATGTATGTGAAAATGTGATTGTAACGGGTACAGTGAGCCTCTATGGCATGGTCAATTACCTTTTCACTGTCACCCGGGTTTTAGAAACCGAATAAAGCATTATTATTATGGTCCGGTGTCGGGTGGGGGTCGGCTCCATATGCTTCGCTCGGCCGGCCGGGTGCGGCTTCTTATCCTTGGGGCCCTGCCATCGCAGTTCCGTTGTCAGGGGAGGTTTTCAGGGCTGGAGACAATGTTGTGTTTCATTCATCGTTCCTTCTGTCATAAATCTTAGCTTCAATTCTAATTGCTGTTGCCTTCACATTCTGTGGGCGTTTGGGTTGTTTGTTGTGCGTTCTGTCGTTCCTTCTCAAGTCCTGCTCCCTTCTCTCCCTCCCCGAGTGAGAATCTCGGCCATCATGTAGCCCTATTCACTTTTAGGTCACGCTTGAAGATGGGTCCCCCTCCGAGACGTCCGATTAAACTATCCAAGATTGTGTGAAACTCGGTGGCTTTTTTACCTATATATATATATATATATATATAAGTCAAAGATGGGTACTGTCGGAGTTACTAATTCGAAGTTTATTACGACGTTTAGAGCGGGGACCGCTCGAAACGTCGTAATAAGCGGCACCTGATGAAGAGCGGTCCCCGCTCGAAACGTCGTAATAAACTTGGAATTAGTAACTCCGACAGTACCCATCTTTTACTTATTAACTTTTCCCGGTCCATTGTTTTTTTATATTTCCTCTACTTTACCTATATATATATATATATGTATATATGTATATTTTGGTGCCTCGAACGCGTCTCCGACTGGTGTGTTTACCACGGCCAAAAAAGTGGTCCCTCGATTTCCGCTTGATGATGTCATAGAAGTGTTATGCTGTCGCTGGTCGCGATCCTGGCGGCGTCCTAACAGTTGTGGTATGTGTGGCAGACGCCTGTTCTGCTGCAGGTCGCTCTCCACTGTGACAGTCCACGGAAGATACAGCAGCCAGAAGTTGGGACGCCAGGGACGCCGTGACGACAGCGACACTCGCGTTCGCTCGTGCTTTTCGCCAGCATTTCTACGGCCAACCGCCAGGATCGCGACAGTCAACAACATGACACTCCGGCTTCTGTGACGTAATTTGTTGCCACTTCGGGACCACTTTTGATGTATGTTAGGGATAGGACGCTTAACACACCGGTCGGAGACGCGATCCAGGGACCATAATATATATATATATATATATATATATATATATATATATTGTGACGAAGAGAGGCGGCACGAGTCTTCGGGGATGCGCCGTCCAGGGGGAAGAGAAGGAAGAAGGGCAGACTGAGCGAGCGGCAATATATACCGGACGGTCATCTTGTGTTCTATCTTCAATACCCGGTAAATAATAAACCCCCATCACTGAATTCGATTTCTGCTACAATTGGTGGAGAGTGCGAGCTTCCCCAACTCGGACTTCACTCGCAAGTTTAATTCCCAACCCTGGAACTCCGCAATCGGCGGCTACCATCAGGAATGACAGGCGAAGGAGCCTCGGGTGCTTCAAAATCGGCTACCTCCAACCAAGGACGTACGACTATTCTGTGTGCCGGAGCCCTTCGCCAACGTGACCCGAAGATCTTCAGAGGGATCGGCGACGATGACATTGATTACTGGTTGGAGTCTGTGGAAAGGGTAAGACTTCATAACAAATGGGATGATGTGCTGAAACTCAATAACGTTATTTTTTATTTGACTGACGTCGCTATATTATGCTACACCAAACACGAGTCAGCGCTGGCGACCTGGACTCTGTTAAAATGAAAATTCAGGAAGTATTTTGGAAGCCAGCCCAGCGAAAGCTAATAGCGAAAAGAACCCTGGCATCACTTGTTCAACAAAATGATGGAAGCTTCTTCAGCTACATTGAAGATGTGCTGACATTGTGCAAGCGCATTGACACACAGATGCCGGAAAAGGAAAACTGAAAAACATCATGAAGGGATTCGCTGAAGACGCATTTCAAATTCTTGTCGTCAGAACTCCCTCGACCGTCATTGAAGCCATCGATATTTGCCAAAACTTTTCTGAGCTGCGCATCCAGCGTTTGCCACTCAGCCGCAAGCCGCAGCCTCCCGTGCAGCTGGCTCGCTTGAGCAACGCTGCGGAGAGTCCTTCTGATAAATGGGGTGACCTTCGATACCTCATTCAGGAAATCGTCAGCGACGAAGTGGCTCGCCAACTAGGAATGCCTGCCGCTTCCCCAGAACCCTACGTCTCACCTTCATTCAGAGCACTTATTCAAGAGGAGGTCACAGCCGCTATCCTTTGCCCTGCGATACCGCCAACCATGCCAATGTCTCTCGCGCCTACGTATGCCGAAATGGTAGCGCGTCCGCCCCCCATGCCGGTCGTCCAGCCCCAGCAACCATTTCCTCCCACTCGCTGGCAACGACGTAGAGCCGACATATGGAGGACCCCGGAGAATCGACCAATTTGCTTTTCGTGTGCTCTGGTTGGACATGTTGCTCGGTTTTGTTGACGTCGGTACACTGAAAGTTATGGTCCCCCACCACAAGCTCACTATCGACCAGGCTTTGCTGGTAGTCGTCGAAGTGATACTTTCCAAGATTACTCTGACTACCAACGGCAGCAACAACCAAGCAGATCTCCGTCCCCCAGACGATACTCGCTGTCTCCCCTCCACCCACGTGCGACATCTCCCACTCCAGAGGGAAACTGCTAGAGCAGTTCCAGAGGCGAGAACTTCAAATCCTTTTACATGCTTAAGTCCTCGCACTATTACACGAAATATGATTGATATTTTTATTGATGGTTTGCACGTTCAAGCATTAGTTAACACTGGCGCAGCAGTATCAGTCATTCGGGCTGACCTTCGTAATCGCTTGAGGAAAATCACGACCCCGTTTGTTGGACGTCCATTTAGAGCTGTTTGTGAGCAAAACATTGTCCCTACCGGTGTCTGCACAGCACGCATTGTGATTCAAGAAATATGTTACTGTGTCGAATGTGTGGTGCTTCCTTCCTGCTCTCACGACGTGATTCTTGGCTGGGATTTTTCGGAAGCAACGAATGCCTTTATAGACTGTGAACGTGCAGAAGTGGACTTTGCTGAAATTCGGCTTCCTGAAGAAAATTACGCTGTCCACACGATCAAGTTATTTCTAACTGAAGACACAACAATTCCTGCAGTTTCTTCCGTGTTTCTGCCGATTCAGTCGTCTAAACTCGAAGTGCTAGTCCTAATGGCATCTCCATCTGCAGACTTTTTTTTCGCAAGGCAGGTATCCTTGTTCATTTTTCCTGTTCAACCTTGACAACGGTCACGCATTTAATATCGCTCTCAATCTGTCTTCTCTGTCAATAATGCTCCCGGCCGGTGAAGCTGCGGCCTACGCCGAACCATCTCAAGACATCGAGCTTTTCGCATTCGATACTCCGTCTTCTACATAATGTTTTGCATTAGTTCAGCAGCGACATGAAGAAGACGAGTTCTTGTTATCCACTGTAGATGGCCACATCGATTCGTCTAAAAAAGACTTAATTTTGGCCGTTCTGCGTAAATTTAACACGATATTTGATCACCCACAGTCTGCTTTGGGCCGTTCCACGTCTGTAGCCCACCACATTGATACAGGAAACGAGAAAGCCTTACGTCAACGTCCATACCGTGTCTCAGCGTCTGAACGAAGCATAATAGATGACGAAGTGAACAACGTGCTAGACAAAGGTGTCATCACATTATCTACTAGTCCGTGGGCTTCCCCAGTTGTCCTCGTCAAGAAGAAAGATGGTAGCATAAGATTCTGCGTTGACTACCGGCGGCTGAACAAGATCACGCGCAAAGACGTATATCCAATGCCCAGAATCGACGATGCCCTTGATAGCTTGCAGGGAGCCAAGTATTTTTTATCTCCAGACCTCCGTTCAGGCTACTGGCAAATTCCCATGGCCTCCAACGACCGAGACAAAACCGCCTTCATTACATCGGAAGGGCTATATATTGTGACGAAGAGAAGCGGCACGAGTCTTCGGGGACGCGCCGTCCTGGGGGAAGAGGAGGAAGAAGGGCAGATTGAGCGAGCGGCAATATATACCGGACGGTCATCTTGAGTTCTATCCTCAATATCCGTGTAAATAATAAACCCCAATCACTGAATTCGATTTCTGCTACAAGATATATATATATATATATATATATATATATATATATATATTTATTTATAACTGGCAAGAAAAAACCCTTGGAGAAAGCAACAACAACGGACGATTTCCTGACGAAGGCCGGACTCCGGCCGAAACGTCGAAGATTAAATCGTCCGTTGTTGCTGTTTTCACCAAGGGTTTTTTCTTACCAGTTATACCCACGCCTTCGGCCTCCCGCCACCATGCCCGTTATATATATATATATATATATATATATATATATATATATATATGATAATTGAAGCTTGTGGGCCGGTGGTTATTGAAATACACAAGATCCATATACTGAACAAAAACAGGGAAAGGTTTATTGACGTTTCGAGAGGAGGCCTCTCTTCTTCAGAATGAGGATTGAGGGAACACGACACGATTTTTTTGTAGTCCCGCATAGTAAACAATAACAGCAAAAACATAAAAAAACAAAACAAAAAAAAGGCGAGGAGGAGGGTTGCTTCTCAATTAGCCGAGAGGAAAACCAGCGTCGCCTCCGACGAAGACGGCCTGACCCCTAACCCCCAGGGCGCTCCGCGGTCAGGGCGGCGGAAGAGACACGGGGAGGACACATTCCCCACACGAAAAACAAGCATCCCGCAACTTTAAAAAAAAAAATGGTTTTGAAGGCGGTATAAACAGGAATCAAACAAACCAGCAATGGAACAAACAAGGGTAAAGGGGGGAGGGGGGGATGCAACAACAACGCCAAAAAAAGTTACTGGGGAATTTTGTTGTAAATGTGGGAACGTGGGAATTGCTCGTCGACTCTTAGCTGTAAATGTGACTTCAATTTATTTCTTGTGTTCGCTTTTAGATTTAGACGTCAATGACTTGAAGTGGTGTTAGTATCCCGGGATGTTCGTTAATCCCTCTTCGCAGTGTGTTGAACTCACGAATTAGGAATGATTCCTTCTGTTCCCGCTCGCGGTGTGAACCAAATCCGGATTCTAAAAATGTGACAGTTAACTTCTCAAATGAGTGGTCTTTCAGTTTCAGGTGTTTTGAGAGTGGCAGAGTGGGCTTTTTTTCGGTGTCAGATTTATGATTATTGAACCTCATCCGGAATGGAGATTTTGTTTGGCCCACGTACTGCATGTGACATTCCCCACACTCCAGTAAATATACAACGTTGGCGGTAGAGCAGTGTAGATCACCCCGAATTCGGAAGGTGAAGTTTGATCCCGTGCTCCTAGCTGTCAGGGTGGGGGAGACGTGTGGGCAAACCTCACACCGCGGACTCAAGCATGGTCGGCTCCCAATGTTCTCCACCGGGGTGGTCCTGGACCTCACAATCATATCTTTTAGGTTTCTAGGACGTCTGAATACAGCGCGTGGTGGGGAAGGAATTATATTTCTCAGCCTTTCACTTTGTTGGATAATATTAAAATGTCTTTTTAGAATGTTGTTAATGTTAGGCGTGTTGTTTGCATATCTCAAGACTAAGTTATTTTTACGATTCTCCCTTCGGTCCGGTGGCGTGCCAGTTAGCAGTCTATCGCGGTCTAGTGCCCTGGCTCTCTCGATCGCGCTGTCAACGACGGGTGGTGGATAATTTTGCTCGATGAGGGCGCTCCGAAGGTGGGCTGCATTGGTGTTAATGTCACATTTTTAGAATCCGGATTTGGTTCACATCGCGAGCGGGAACAGAAGGAATCATTCCTAATTCGTGAGTTCAACACACTGCGAAGAGGGATTAACGAAGATCAGGGGATACTAACACCACTTCAAGTCATTGACGTCTAAATCTAAAAGCGAACACAAGAATTAAATTGAAGTCTCATTTACAGCTAAGAGTCGACGAGCAATTCCCACGTTCCCACATTTACAACAAAAATTCCCCAGTAACTTTTTTTGGCGTTTTGTTGCATCCCCCCCCCCTCCTCCCTTTACCCTTGTTTGTTCCATTGCTGGTTTGTTTGATTCCTGTTTATACCGCCTTCAAAACCATTTTTTTATAAGTTGCGGGATGCTTGTTTTTCGTGTGGGGAATGTGTCCTCCCCGTGTCTCTTCCGCCGCCCCGACCACGGAGCGCCCCGGTGGTTAGGGGTCAGAACGTCTTCGTCGGAGGCGACGCTGGTTTTGCCTCTCGGCTAATTGAGAAGCAACCCTCCTCCTCGCCTTTTCTTTTGTTTTGTTTTTTTATGCTTTTGCTGTTATTGTTTACTATGCGGGACTACAGAAAAATCGTGTCGTGTTCCCTCAATCCTCATTCTGAAGAAGAGAGGCCTCCTCTCGAAACGTCAATAAACCTTTCCCTGTTTTTGTTAAATCCATGATCTCTCTTGTATATATATATATATATATATATATATATATATATATATATATATATATATATATATATATATATATATATATATATACAGAGAGAGAGAGAGAGAGAGAGAGATGCAGGGTAACGATAGGAAAACAAACCAGGGGGCTTTCATGGTCGCTTCGACATGAGGCAGGTCTTCGTCTGGTCTTGGTCATTCCTGGCGAAGACCTGCCTCATGTCAAAAGGTCAATAAAATCCTCCTTGTTTGTTTTCCACCGTTACCCTGCATCTCTGTCTTCTACGCATCGGCCTCCAAGCCAACATGCCCCAATATACGTATATATATATATATATTATATATATATATATATATACAGGGTGTATTTTTTTAAGCTTAACATAATTTTTAAAAACAAACCATTAAAGCTAGGTTAATGCGGTCTGCGCAAGTGAGTTATAAGGCCAGGGGGACATAGTATAGGGGACTAATCGTAACGATCAGTTGGCTAATTAGTTAAAATTTGTTACTTAACTTTTTAATTAATGAAAATAGACATATAGTTTCACTTAGAACCTTGCTCAGCGTCATCGAAAACAACTAAATCAGTAATTTTCAAATTTTCAGAAAGACTTTGAACGTGTGAGAAGCGTAGTAGTGCACGAAAGTTACCACTCGTGGAGGAGGCAAGGTATATGTATAGATGGTAGCGAAACTTCCATAGAAGCCCATAGGTGAAAAAATGGCGGCTCGTGGGGCGCAGCGCCATCTGTGAGATGCGCGGCATTGTCATTAGTCATGCTCGCCTGTGACGTGCAGGAAGTGACGCTTTATTAAAAAAAAACACGAAATGACGCAATTTTCTTATCGTTGTGACGTCACAATTGTTTTTGGCGCGAAATTTAAATGATTTTCGCCGGTGGCGCGAAATCTAAAAGTTTTTTTTTTTTTTCGATGTTCTACATGCCTGCGCAAGTACCGTCCTTCATACCTTGCTACACGCTTCGTAGCCTTGTTTGTATCAATCACTCCCATGTAATGTCTCTTGCAAAAGAACCAGCTTTTTATCAGTACAGGGAACCACCAATAAGTTACTATCCTTTCCAACTAAGTGGGGTGTTACAGCACGCCTATGAACGCATACTTATCATTGCAACAATGGCTTGTTTGCCAAGAAAGACAAAAAGGCACAAGCTTGGTTTACACAGTTTATTATATACAAACTTAGAACACCACTATAGAACACTTAAAGATAAAGAGGTGGTGTTGAAAACATAGTGAAAGGAGGTTTGGACAACTCTATGCACGCACTAAATAATCTTGCTTAATACTCTCAACAGGAGGCACGTTTAGCATTTATATTGCACTGTTCACGTTGAGAACTTGTAACTAGATTTAACCATATCAATCACAGGTGAAATTTCGGGGTCATGCATGTCTTCAGCATTTGAATATACACATAAATTAATGCTTCAAGAGATTGAAAATCGAGACATTTCGTTATAGTACATGCGCTCGCCACAAATATATTGTGCTCCACAGCTTCACTGTCTATGTGAGCGCTAGTACGCAAGAAACCGCCACAAATTGACAGGAAAAAAGCATTAGAAAAAGAATATGAATTTGCTCTGTTGCATATTGCTAGCACCATACCGACTCAGCGATTTACCATTCATCGCAGTTTGATCTGCTTTTGTATGCCTCAGACAACCAAACATTAATCCAGGTTTATATTTCAAGTCGTCACACTGCACAGGTACACATCGAAACCAACGCTTGTTCTCACACACTCTTTAACCATGCACACTGCATGGTTGCACAGTGTGTGTAGGGTGTCTACCAACCTGGAAAACCTAAAACTCTTAAGTAATTCGGATTATATTAGAAGGACAGGGTAATATCAAGGAAACCATAAAAAAGTTCCAAGTAAGCAAGAATGATAAGTGAATGTGCAACGGCAGCGTGCAACGAAGCCCGATGATTGCACATTGGTGCCGCTGCACGGAAAAACGTTGCCTGACACGTCGCTGAGCAGCGCAGGCCACTAACCGCTCCCTGAACCGCAGTAACGGTCAACATTTTATCGAAATAGTCAGGCAAACCTTGGAAAAATTGGGGAATTCGAAGTAAGTGATTTGGTAAACACCCTGTCCAATCACTTGAGTGGGCGACGTCATCTGGCACTATACAGCGAAGGTCGAATGAATCTAAAATATTTAAAAAAAATGTTAAAAAAAAAATTGCGTGCTGCGATACTGAAATTTTGATCTTGATCCATGGAAAGCTCAAGTTCATCTAGTCGAACCTATACTTTAATTACAGTGTCTGAGCATGCGAAACGGGCTTTCACACTTTACTTAAAGTATGCTATATTCATTTGGTCATTGGTGTAGACAGTTTCGGCAGGGCATGTGATAATTTAGAGGAATATACTCGCAGAATCTGGTGTGCTAGCGCGAGCATTGAATACAACATATAAGATAAACTAAAGGCAATTCCTCTGGGCATAACGCAAGTGTTGTCTCATCTGCACAGCCTCTGTACTTGTTGCTTAGTTTTGCGTCTCACAGCTGCATCAAGGAAGTCACTATTCTTTTTACGGGCAAACCAATGAAGTCGCACTCTTGCAAACAAAGCAAATGAATCATTATAGACATCCTCACTGCAGAGAGTCAGCAACTTTTCGACCTTCTCATAAAGAGTGATGCACAACGCCTTCCCAAAGCCTTCTTTTAAAACCATACTGCCAACTGACGCCACAAAAACGTTCTCGCAAGCTTGAAAGAAGGAAACAAAGCAAGGTGAAGGGACTGAGAGGCTTTCAAAGACTCCTTCAGTCGTTCCTTTCAAACGACAGCTACTGCCTCCAGAGCGGCTTTCACAAGCAAATTGTGGCACTGGAAAAGGAGATCTTGCAAAATGTGGGCAGGTGTTCCCCCATGAGCAAAAAAATAGCACAGCGGCTGCTTTCGTGCTGTACGAATGCCTTTAGCAATAAACACAAGAGCTTTGGTTGCGAGGTTATGGCCTCTTCTAGTGCTACGTTCTTCGAGCCCTTTAAACTAGTTCACAGAAGGGTTGTACAAGAGCTCTTTCGTGACGTGCATTTCGTCAAAGACAACGATACATGGCTTGTCTTCCAGTGAAAAAGAAGCTGCACGTCTTTTGACAAGTTCGAAAACTTCTGGGTAAAACTAACCCTAAGGGGAACACGCTGAAGCCAAAGCTGTAGCGACCTAACGGATGGGAGCCTCAACAATTGCCTACAGTAAGGGTAATCCTTAGGGCTGTGAAAGTACAAGCCCAAGGCAAAGGCTTTGTTCTGGCTGCATCACCACCTGCCGAACCTGCTTGCGTTGCTCATCTTCAGCTGAGCTTCCACAAGGGCAGCAACGGCTGGAGACACAAGGCTACGTACACTTTCAACTATCTCAGTGACAGTCAGCATATGACGCCGTCGCCGCAGTCGTTGCTGGAGTCTCTTGTGCTTCCGAAGCTGTCGAAGTTTGGCCCTCAACACGTCCATCTTTTCCTTGCACAGGACCCTGCAAGGGGAAAGCAAAAGCAATTATGAAACGCTTAGAGTGGAATGAAAGGAGCAAAGTACCTCCACTGTAGAAAATGTGGAAGTACAAGTAAGCTTTGTGCATCATGACAGATACCTACGTTGGTGAGAAACTGCAGAAGTCGAAGTCACCGAAGCATCATAATTGGTAGGGAAACGTTCGGGCGCCCACACATCGTTTCCTCCAGAAGGATGACCATGTTCATCCATCGCGTATGTGTGATCCACTACGAAAGACAAAACAAAGGAAACGAAGTGACAGAGTGGTTGGAAGAAGCTGAACCAGCTATAGCCTTTCAAGTACTACGCAACAATGTAATCTTCAAAGACTGTTCTAAACAATGCACACTATCAAAACTTACCATGAACTCTGGCTGGAGGGCTATTCTTCGAGCTACAGGTCACTGCCGTGAGACTGCTCCCCACATCTGCAAAGCAATCACGAGGCAAATGAAAAATCTGTCAGAAATCTCAGTCATTGCATTGTTTCAAGATGTTCCTGAGGCATGTGACAAGCTAGATTAAAACATGGTCATACATGTTTGCATGTTTCCCGAGAAAGCACAAATACTGGGAACACACTCTATCATAGAAAGAATGGCTACTACGCGACAGTCCGAGATTAAGAAACAAAGCCTGCAACACTTCTCCGCCAATTTGCAATTGCTTTTGCCTTGTTCCCTAGTGCCTTGCGTGTGACACCGTGATGATGTGGGCGCACCGATGCTACTGCTGCAGGCCGGTGTGGGCTCGCCTTCGCTGAACAAATGGCCAGGGCTGGTGCTCTGGACGACAACTCCGGCACCCATGCAAAATTCATTTGTAAAGTTAAGCGCACACATTATGTACACTGTAACAGTTCCTTGTATCTGCATGTGAAATACCTTCTGAATAAGCTTATCTTCTCAGTAATAATGAAAACAAGATTTCGTGCTCACCTTCAGAGGTCAAATATGCTGGTATTGCATCACTACGCAGCCTTCCTCGATAAAGAAATGCAGAGGGCTCGAAGTGCCTGGAGCATACCGCCCGTTCCCGCAGCTGCTGTAGTGTCTTGTTCCGTAGGCTTGTGTTCCGGCAGAACTGAGCCCAGACCCTCCGCCTGAATGTGAAGCAGTGTATTACTTTACATAACCTTGGCTAAACTGAACGGTCCGAAATGCCGTCAGTGGACATTTAAGAAAGAAACAAGACTAAACAATAATGTTAGCGATAAACTGGTGACATCATTGTACTTGGTTTCCCGTCTGGGTCCAGCGAACGCCACGAGCGCGGAGCACACCTCTGCGCCCGTGAGGTTAGATAGGTTCACAACGCAGACGATTACATTACGAAATTCCCGAGCACATCCACAGCAAGTAGACCTGATAGTCGCCATCATGTTAGAAAGACGACACCAACCACATTTCAAGCACAAAGGATGTTTTAGTGTTATTTACACCATAACATGAAAGTTCGTTAAAACTGAAATGTTCAATCATTGTTTCTTATTGGGCCTTTGGGGTCACGCAGCCGTTCAGCAGAGGCAACACAAATCTGCCACTAATATCTGAGATTAGTTTCGTCTCGCGCAGCTTGGAACGAAGACTGGTCCCGAAAACATCAATCAACGGGTGCTTATTACTAAATGAGCATGCATGAGATGTATCAAGGCCAGTAGAAGAGGTCAAGAGCTTACTAGACATCACCGGACAATGGGCATTAGGACATCACACACAGTGGCAGCGGACACAGCTGCTAGAAGTTTCACCTTGCAGAGTCCACAGGAAAATGATGAAGTGTGATGCCAGCGGTGCAGTAATTACTTGGGCTTCGCGCTACCAAGCAGCGTCTCTTTACATGTGGCAGGCTCATCGTCCCGACGAACGGAGCCTTGAACGAGTCCGGCGGGCCCTCGACGCCAAAACCCGCAGAACGGCGCAATAGGCTTTACCCAGTACAAACCGTTCTGCACTCGGACGCGTAGGTAAACTTAAGACCACGAATCATTAAACGATTGCAACGTGAAAGTTTGACGGGAGCTACAGAAATGCAGGCACACTGGCAAACGCAAACAATGCAAACACGAGGCGTATCAGGACTGGGAAGTTCTGCCGACGGCGTAAAAGCCCGTAATAGCGACGTTGCAGAGGTCGCAACGAGTATGCACAACATAATTCATTTTAAACATAACCTAAAAAATTCACCCAACTGAACATGCTTAAACTAAGTTATTATAAATAAATAATACTTTTATTTAAAGTAAACTATATTAAACACTGAAAATGTGTCTTTAATATTTTATCTGCTTAGTGTTTTGCCTCGCAAAACACAGTCGCGCTGCGGTAGCGCGGCCTCCAGGGTGATGACGCTAGCGATTGGTTTTGGGCCACTTTTTGCTAAACTTTCACGACCTATATGAATTGACCTTGGAGCAGGTACAAGGGTGGGGCTAGATAAGCGACGGAAAATTGCGCGGGCGCCTTATCGCAACCGCTAGCTTTGCACCTGCTCCACTAGTGCTAACTTTAGTGCACTACTACGCTTATCACGCGCTCAAAGTCTTTCTGAAATTACTTATTTAGTGGTTTTCGATGACGCTGAGCAAGTTTCTAATTGGAACTATATGTCTATTTTTATTAATTAAAAAGTTCATCAACAATTTTTATCTAATTAGCCGACTGATCGTTACGATTAGCCTACTATAAGATGTCCCCTGGCCATTTAACTCACCTGCACAGACCGCATTAATCTAGCGCTCGTGGTTTTTTTAAGAAACATTCTCTTAAGCTTAAAAAAAAACATCCTCTCTATATATGCGTATACATATATATATACGTATACCAGCATTATATATGTGTCATCAGTCTCGAAAAAGGTCTGGCTCAGGCCGAAACGTAGACCTATATGTACTAAAACTCCACGAAAAGCTTCGATGTACGTTTACTTTCCTATGCACTTTTCGTCGTCCTACGCAACAGTATTTCTTTCTCTCTCTAAATATATATATATATATATATATGGGTAATTTCATCGCCACTCAGGCAAACATTTTGGGTCAAATTTTTAACTGTTTTTTGAAACATAAAGTTATTGGGCAATTCCTACAATAAAAGAAGACGCGAACGGCAAGTTCGTCGGATTTTTTGTTCTCATGTTATGGACCGTTGAAGCGGCCAAGGTGAAAACTTTTGTTTTTCCAGCTTATCAGGTGTGCCATACTTCACTCCATCTGTTTTCCGTTCTTTTTACGCTACATCAATATAACTTTTCTGGGAACACGCTCGACATATACTTTTTATGCTAATTAAACATCTATGTAATAACAATCTCAATGTATTTTTTTTATTTGTCAAACCGCCTCTCTTGGACGATATTTGACGAAGTTCAGCAAGCTGTGCTGTCTTACCTAATCAACATATTTTACGATCTTTACATCACCGTAAAGCTATAATTACACTCTTTCTTTTAAATATAATTTCTCTCTTGTGTAATACATTTATAATGCGCTACATATGACTGAAAAACGAATATTTTTGAAAACTAGCAAGTTTGGAGTCGATTTTCTAAAAAAAAAACATTTTTTGTTTCATTTATTTTTTATTCAGAATAAGGTAATATAGTAGTCTATCATTAACTGCCAACGAAAATTGTAATATATTGTTTGTATGGCCGCTATTAAGAATCGAATCAAGTGCAATGAGCGTTTTGAACGGGACTTCGCACAGGCGATTGCTGAGCAGATTTTTGGCCTATATGTAAGGTTTTCTACTTATCGTTAGCAGTTACCTCAATGTCCAACCATAAACATTGATAAAATTTGGATGAGTGTATTTAAAAAAAAAAAAGTTACCTTGAAGTGCGCATCCACAAGTGCGGACACAGCGCTTACTTCATCTCAATACGGGGGAATGCAGATCGTTAGAAAATTCCTCTGGGGCCTTTTCCTTTCGGCTTTGAGTTTTAAATACAGAACTTCATATGTAATTTTCATATTTTCTTGTGTCAAACAGATATGCAGTGCATATACATATGGGTGGTTTCATATCAACTCAGGCACGGATTTAGGATCGAATTTTTAATTTTGACGAATAAAATATATGCTTTGTGGAAATCCCTTCTTTGAGGGGGAGTGCAAACCGCAAGTTCGGGCGATTTTTTGTTCTCGAGTTATGGACATTTTAAGCAGCCGAGGTGCAATCTGACCTTTCTTTTGCCTATTGGAGGTGTCATGTTTCACTCCTTTCTACTTTTTGCCCTTTTTTAGTAATGCAGTGTAACCTTTTTGGGCCACTCTCACAATGGGAATTATTTATGGTCAATAATTTTATTGTGATTATTTATTTTCACTTTTGTTTTAATTATTGTCAAATTGTGTCCCTTTCGCAATATTTTTCAAAGCTTGATCAGCTCTTCCGTCTACCTAGTTGAGATATCGTAACTTATTTAGTATTTTCAGAAAGCAAAGAGTATACTCTTTTAATTGATAATAAATTTAACTTTGTGTGTAAAAGAGGAAGGGCAGTGCATTCCCGTAAATCAAGGACTATTTGAAAAGATTGGCAAATTGGAGCAGCATTTTCTAAAAAAGACACCTTTATTTGACTGTTTTTTTTTTCTCCAGCTAGCTATTTCAGTGCTTTACTAGGTAATTTAAATAGAAAATGAAATATTTTGTTTTAGGGCAGCAATAAAAGCTTGAAATCTGATTTTGTTTGGCGGTATTGTCAGTAAATCAACTTACTCGCAAAAATACACTAATTCAAAATTGGCACCTTTTATTTTTTTAATAGATACCTGTGAACACATTTGTTCTTGGACAAATATCTTACGTAGATACGTATACCATCTAGACTTCCGGACAAACTTAACTAAAGAGGGAAACGTCTAAGTAACCCTGCATGAATCACTGAAAATAGGAAGGAAAACTAAACACATGAATAACACGTTTGAAGCCTTACACGCTACGGAATGCTCGTTATTTTAAGAAAGAGGCCTTACGTAGACAAAATAAACCGTACTTCCTAAGCGTAAGATACAAAATCATACAGATGCATTTGCACTGTATATATGTTTAAGATAAGAAAATCTTAAAATTACATATCAAGTTCGGTATTTCAAACTCAAAGGCGGAAGCAAAAGGCCCGAGAGGAATTCTCTAGCGATCTGCATTCCCCCGTATTAAGAGGAAGTAAACGCTGTGCGCACACTTGTGGATATGAACTTCTAAGTAACTTTTCTTAAGCACACTACCCTAAATTTCATTAATGTTTATGCTTGGATATTGAGGTAACTGCTAACGATAAGTAGAAAACCTCACACAGGAAAAAAATTCTGCTCAGCAGAGTGCCTGTACGAAGTCCCGTTCAAAACGCTCATTGCACGAGATTCGAGTCTTAATGGCGACCATACAAACTATATATTAAAATTTCTGTTGGTAGTTCCTGCTAGACTACTACATTACCTAACTCTGAATAAAACATGAAGGAAATAAAGGGTGTGTTTTTGTAGAAAATCGACTCCAAAATCGCCAGTTTTGCAAAATATTCGTTTTTCAGGCACATGCAGCGATTTATATATTTATTGCACAATATTGAAAATATGCTCCAAAGAAAGAGCATAATTGGAGCTTGACGGTGATGTAACGATTATATAAAAATGTTTCTTGGGTCAGACAGCACAGCGTGCTGAACTTCGTGAAATATCGTCGCTGAGAGGCGGTTTGGTAAATAAAAAAATACATTAAGATTGTTATAACCTAGACGCTTAATTAGCTTAAAAAGCATATGTAGAGAGTGTTCCCACTAAGTTAATGAACATTTTGGAAGCGCCCTGAACAGCTCAGTTAAGCAGGCATAGACTGAGTTTTCTTACGACATCTTCTTTCTTACAAACACTGCAATCTTCTGATCGCAAAACCTGAGAGATGCGGGATTTAGATGTTTCCGGAGCCACGGTGATAAGCATCCCCTCCAGAACCTCCGCAGAGAATCCGTCAAGGGGACAACCGCTTCATATACGAAGAAAGGAGAGAGTTATTTTTGAATTTATTTCATTAATTTTAGGCGAAGGGAAAGGAAAACAGAGTTTTCGAAAAACTGGGCCAGAAGCGGGTATCGCACCGAAAAACTTCGCTTATCCGGGGCGACGCGTTAACCGATTAGACCGTCCCGGTCTCAGGCTTCGGCGGACTCGATTTCTCCGGCTCACTGTGTACCGGTAGTTTTAACTTCGCTTAACTGGATAGACGACAGCCGTTACTGATTTAAGTTCCATGCTAGTTCCGAGTGGCGGCCCTGACGTGGCACGTTATTTTAGCTGGCAAATGTGTTAAAGAGCCTGTCTTCCAAGATATCTCGGAAATCACTCCAACCGATGGGAACATACTGCACCGCATATATATATATATATATATATATATATGAATATACAACACGGGCACTTCACATCATCGTACGATGACGTGAAGTGCCCGTGTTGTATATTCAATAACGTGGCTCTTGATTCTCGCAGATGATGATGATACCGTGTCTCTAAAAGCTCATAAACAAAGAAAACTACTACATGTACACGTGACGAGAGAAACAGTGGGAGGATTTCTGGAGCACAAGCGAGCACGTACCACGTGACACCAAGCGTCGTACCGCGTTCCACGCGGCGACGTGTGTTTCCAGAACACCTCCGATTGGACACATTTCGTTTCTTGTCCATTAATAAGACAGATAGGAAACGCCACGATATAGCAAGTAGTTCGATATAGCAAAAAACATTTACAACGAACGTCCGCGATGAGTTCGTTGTAAGGCGAGAGCTTCTCTCTCTTTCTCATCTCTTCAGTTCCGCCTTGCAACAACGCGCTGGAACGCGTTTTTGGTTTTTGTTTGCATGCGTGCAGAGTTCGTTCTTTTAGCTTTCTCCCCTTCTGAATCGCTTCTCTTTGCTCGATTTTGTTCCGAACTTGAGCTTTTGGAATTTTCTTTCTTTCCTTCTTTTTTGGGGGAAGGGACAGGCTTGAAGACGATTGTCTACGTGGTTTTGGAAGCCTTCTTGGGGGGAAAATTTCGATATAGCCACTATGTTGTTCGTTATAAAACATACTTTTGACATGCATTTTTATTTAAATTTTCTGTGAGTTCGATATTGACAATAATTCGCTGTACGTGGGTTCGTTCTAAACGGGTTTAACTATATATATATATATATATATATATATATATTGTCACGAGAACATCATCTTCTTTCTTCGTCACGATACACACCATCATAAAGACATCCAACGTCTTCATCTCCATCGTCACCCTCGCTGTCGGCAGCCGTCCTTTGTCCTTCTGTGTGTGTGATTGTGTAAGTGTGCTTCATGTGTTCATTTATTCACCGGCCGGGTCGGCCGTTTTCCTCGGAGGGAGGTACTGTTAGGAAGGTGAAGACGACGACGGGGCAATGGCGCGCACAACCATCTCGCGCCAGACCCCACGGGCCGGCTCGGCCTCGATAAATCCTGTGTCTGTTTTATCATCGTGTACTGTCCTGTCCTTTCCGCTGCCGACAGCATCGCCCTAACAATATATATATATATATATATATATATATATATATATATATATATATATATATATATATATATATATATATATATATATATTATATATATATATATATATATATATATATATATATATATATATATATATATATATATATATATAACGAATAAAGAAAAGTTCCACAAAAACATTTATTCATTTATAAATGTATAGAGCAGGAACCGTTCTTAGTCAGGGTAATGTCTTCTTCATGATGGTCTTTCAGTTAAAGTTCTGATGGCGATGCCATCTATTCCGGGTCCGGCAAGACGGCGCGGATCAGTCCATAACTGATTTTTATTGGTAACGGGAATCGTCCCTATCGGGTTCACACCAGCCGAAGCGCCCAGGCTAAGTCCATTTCGTCGCTCATCTCGCGGAACTCCACATCTCCCCGAACACAAAATAAGTTCAAACAAAACTAAAAGTATTAAAAACATAAAAAGAAAAAATGATCAGTGAAAAATATTAAGCAATATCGGGGCCTTAGGCTGTTTTTTTGCCGTGAACTGAATTTGCCCAAACTCTGAATGACCCTCTTGGTAAACTATTTAAATTTTTGAATTAAATATGGCTCTCAGCTCTATTTTTTGACCGGCGTTCAAATGTCATTCGGGAGTTCCATGTGTCTGGAGATGGGAATGTACGGAAGAGAGTTGACTTCTGATATGCGATATTTGAATCAATGCCTAAAGGGGATCCCGGTCTTGCCTAAAGTCTATGTTGCAGAAGTTGCGTCGCAACACGTAGATAACACTTCCAACAAACAATATGTATTCAAAAACAAGCTTCTCCAAAATGCACATCGGTGCCCCTTTAATGATAGCTGTATAAGCGTATGAACAACGCAATTATTTTTTGTGACTATTTTCTATCTAATTGTTTATAAAAACCCTAGTGTTTTTCGCATGTATGCGGCCCGTGCAAAACAAATGCACATTAAACATTCTTCTTTTTTATCAGAGTGATGCGAAATCTACGGCGCTACTTATTTATGGGCCATATCTTTTTTTTTAATTCGTAAAATAAGTTTAGACTGCTGTCATAAATAAGCCGTCCATGCGTGCCCCAACGCCATCACCTCGTGGCACTCCCATATCCAAATACCTCTGATTTCTTTATTACATGAGAATTAAAACGAAACAAATCTGGTAAACCACCTGCTGATCTGAGGAATTCACATAATAAAGATGCAATCCGATATCCCTGGGGTCAGCTACATCTCTCAAGAAATTATAATTGTTTTCAGGTGTAAAAAGGTTCCCAAAATATATAAGCACGCTGCCATACAGGACCTAGTCCCTGCAGATGAAGAGCCAAAAGCGACTACATGAAAAATGCCCAAACCATCGAAACCTGCCAAAAATACTTATCTCACCGTATTTGGCCTTTCACCTAAAACAACTCATATACATGGTGGTTATTGTTAAATAGTAAATATCTATAAAATATCCGTGAAATAATGGCTAATGCAATCTGTCAAGGTGCGTTCTACTCGAAGAAATATAAGATATACGGGAATAATTCTCCGGGGAAGTAAACTAATTACGGAAACATCTGTTTTGTAACTTTCAGTTGGCGAAAATGAACATACCGTAGCAATTAGAAACTTGACCAGCGACATTTTAAATTCATAAATCAGTCAGTTTTAGAAGTAGTGAAGCATGTGATAAAGGCGTGGGTGCGCTCAGGATGAAAACATTGTCATTCGGGTTCTCAGAGCGTGCAATTATGCCAATAGATCTTTTAAGTGCTGAGAAATCAGCATTTGCTCAACTAAATTTTATGTAATATACAGAAAACAGCGTGTATTTAAGATGTTCATAGGTGAGTTTTCCTTCAAGTGAAACATGATTGCCTCGGTCATGGTGTTTATATATGCTTTTCATGTTTTAGGGAGAATATATCCCAAGAAAAATGAAGGCAGAGTGCGGCGGCGAAACTCTGTTCACCGAAGAAATGGCATACAATGCCTATTGCGAAAAGGTCAAGGGGTAAGTTTCGTTGTTTAAATTTTCATCCAGTTCTCAATACACCAAAGTTAGAAGGAGAAAATACACGTTAAAACCCTATTAACAGAACTTCACCAGGTAGCTATTTTCCATTTGCCCACATTACGGGCCGAACGTTTACATAATTGTTCGCTACTACCCCACTTTTTTTCTATGAGATCTTTCCGGCATCCAATCCAATATTATGAGTCATTATCATAGCAAGAACGAGTTTACCCATGCCGAAGAGAAACCAACGGGGAGAGGATGTTTTCCATTTGCCCAGCGCCGCAATTATATTTTCTACTTGGATTGCACTCCACAAAACAACGGCCCTACAGTGACTAAAACCTTAAAAAAACACAGCAATTTTTGAGTCCCAAGCCATTAATTATAGTTTCGCAGTAGCTGAGTTTTCACTGTTTGCTTATAAGGACGCCAAAGACCGGATCTCGATGCAAGAGGCGTGAACATAACGAGGGACGCACAGCGTTTCAACAGCTGCCATTGTGTCTAGTCGCCGTTCGTCTGGAACTCGGCCAGTGTCCATTCTTAAGTCACCGACCACTTAAAGGCTCGTCACAACAATTTTTTGACTTGCTCAAATATTGCCTAAAAGGTATCTGACGCTAATGTTCTCTAAAACACGGGTTCGCTGTTTAACCACACGCAATAGAAGTCACAGAAAGATGAAAGAAGAACTAGCAGCGTTCACTCCTTCAACTTGCAGAATGGAACAATCGGCCACGTGATCTGGAGCTGATATATACGGCAAACATTTATCATAGGCACGCGCTGGGGTTTGCAAAGCGCAGAACACGCTATTGTCGTCATTGCAGCAATTGGACACGGATTACTACCAGAATACTCGTTGAGCTTTTGATAATCACGAGCTCATGCAATGCTGGGGTCCAAAGTTTTAGCCGCATTCAGATATCGTCACTGGCAGAGCCAGCTAGGCCATCAAGTTTTGCGAAACAGAGATTAAAACAAAAGCTCGCTGTTGTCTTGAAATTATACGGCAACAATTACAGTTGCTTGGTCAGTGACGTTGCAGGCAAGTATACTTGGTTTCCCCTAGTACGAGTGAGCTAGTCTAAAGTGAAACACATTGCAAGCAAATATCGTTGCAGGGCATCTTTTAACATTTCACGTGTCACGTTAGCTATACAAATGTCTAGTTTTCCCACTCCACTTAGCGGGAAAATATACGTCACGTCAAACGCTAAATCCCTTACTCATTCTCTCCCTTCCGTTCACCCAATACATCTCTCCTTTTCTAATCAACTCGTATGGTATCCTCCCATCATTCCTACATTTTATTTCCTCCCACTTTATGTCTCTCTCTCCGCCTTGCTCTTTTGTATATATCACCCCATCCCCCATTCTCCTATGGTGCCTCCTCCCTCCCCCTCCATAGTCACGTGGCAGACTTTACCGGTTTTACCGCTTAATTCAGCAGAGAAGTATACATCACGTGACACACCAATTTTCTGTCCTCCTCACTCTCTCCTTCTTTCCCTGCTACCTTCATTCCCGTTCTCTCTTCTACCATGCACTCTCCGCCTTTCTTACCGGCCTCCATTTCCCCTGTTTCCCTCATTCCTTGCTTCCTCTCTTTCTCCCCGTTCCCCTCCTACCTTCCTTCCTCTTTGTATCCCCTTCCACTCTACATCTGCGGTCAAGTGACGCAGCATTTAAATTTCTCCAAATTATAAAATGATAAATCGACAGTGATAATTACCTTCAAATGTCCTATAATGCATAAATAGGCGTATTATGAGCGATGGTTTCAATTGTTTGGTAGACATTATAGAATCGGTCATACATTTTTCAATTAACAGCTTATAATGAACACCTCAAGCTCCGCCCACAGTGATTAAAATCAGCTAGAAGTCAAGTCGTGCGCATGACGTCATAGATACCTTATTCCTAGCTTGCCACAAGCGAAAAACAGACTGATGCTCGAATAGAGAAAAGGTAAAGAGGAAGAGGCGTAAGTCTTGGCGTCGCGCTCGTTTTGATATGCTGCCAGACATGATTGCGAGTGTGCTGGCGCATGCTAGGCGATGTTCCGTGGACGCATCACTGATCACATAAAGGGGGGGGCGAACATTGTGTTATAAATGGTGTTGCTATGATACATGGAAGCGTGCGCAGTTGCTTCGCCCACCACTTCGTTAAATCGCCAGCGTGTCCTTGCACACTGCCGATTCGCTGACGTGTTCAGCGTTTGGCAGATCTTTCCGATACTTCCTTCCGATTCCGATACCAGACAACAACACAATGCATAATAGAGAGTTTTAGTACATCGTGTTTTCGGGCCCCGCTCTTTGTATCGGGAGCTCGCGCTGCCACTTCTATGCGTGCTTTGAAGCGCGCGCCTGTAGCGGTAGCGGGCCTTCAACAACGATCTACTAAAACTCCCTAATGAAAGACATCGACGGACAATCGGGTACAGTTATCATGGTGATCGGAACAATTTTCTGAAACATCTCTAAAGTGATAGCGCAGGTAAAGAAAACGCCTCTTCTAGACATCATTATTACTGAAACTTCCTGCGAATAATTTGTGTCCACTTTGAATATTTAACACATCCCTGAACACTTGTTGGAGAATATATCGAAACCTCTTGGCATTTCACAAACTGCCTCATTTAGTTAAGGGTTTCATCGTAACTGCTGTGAACAGCGCAGTGGAAGGATTATCAGTAAAAGCTGTACATTAAAAATTTGAATAATTTGTTTATTTTATTAGCTTACTTACCGTCAAATTAGTTCCCCCATCTTTACGTCTCTGGAGTCTCAAAAATATATGTTGAAGGCGGTACAATACTATTGTCCTTGTTACAAGGGCGCTCTAAACTCTAAACGTGTCATTCAGCCCAACTTAGTTGCCCGGGCTACTTCGAAACACAAGTTCAGCTGTACGCCCTGAAATCTATGAAAAAAAAATGAAAGCCGCTTTAACTCCTGTAACGCCGAATCAGAGCGCAGCTCTTGAGGAAGAGGAGGGGCAGGTACGTTGAGGGGCAATGCCCCTCCTGCTCTCCTGCCTTCCCCGCATTTAGGGGAAAATTTTCCGCTAGATTTAGCCGGAAAATTTTCCGCTACAGTTAGCGGGAAA
>JABSTQ010004061.1:0-36647 GCA_013358835.2 Ixodes persulcatus
TTTGCCGAGTCATCATCTAAAAAAGAGCAATATTGAAAGCGTAATTAAAAAACAGATTCATAATCACCTCTGCGTTGTAAAAAATATTAGGGCGGGCATGACGACGTTTCAAAAACCAGAAATGATAAAACACAAAATGCCCTCTGAAAACAACGAAGGCGTTGTTTGAAACATTCGTAATGAAGATTCATTATGTTTTTTTGTCTATCGGGTTTAAACGTATTTAAGATCAGCGATGCGGTGGAAAAGCCCGGCTATCATCTAGCCCTCGCTGCAAGCTTGAACGCTTGCAGCACTTCCTCCAACAAAACAGTCAAGCATAATCATGATTATTTAAAATGAACAGCGTGAGCATAAAGCGAAGTCCTCAATGAGCGAAGTATATTTCGTTAAGCCTACCAGGTTCCCGACCGGTATATATTTTTGATTAAAGTGGCCGTGAACAACACGCCAGATGGATAAAAGCAATAAAACAGGTCCTTCTTCGCTTCAGATTTTAGTCATAAATTTAACGCATAATATTGGATTAGTTATGGTTTGCCGACTTAAAAGCAAAAATGGAGCTATTTTGTACGTGTTAATGTGTAGAAAAGGAATAAATAAGTTCGCGTACTCATCTTACTCGCCTCGGAGTTGGTTGCGGGGAGACGAAGCAGCAATCTTCACAACGTCTCGCAGTTTACCAAGGGACAGAGCTATAGAGCTTGCGCGCCGCTTTTTTTATATTGTGGCCCACGCACATTTACAGTGCTAGCAAGAACACAAGTTCCGTTACGGACCAATCGTGTGACATATTTTGCCACGCCCGACGACCACATTGGCCTATACCGGTCAAGGTCACTTTTGGGCCACTGTTTTGAAAGGAAAAAAAAGCGTCAAAAATGAGGGCCTACAAGGGAGGATACAGAGACACCGCGCTTCCGCCTCGCACTTGTACCGACTTTTTTCGCCCTGTTTATTATTCGACTATGCCAACGATGTGTCTCTGTATCCCTCGTGCTTGTTCCAGTTTTTTTCGTGCCTTTTTTATTGGATATAAGCATTGATTTATGGCACATTGCCCCAACCACTTGACTACAATTTAGTTGAAATAAAAAAAACGGTTAGCGTTGTGTTTGACGAATAATTCCCAAACTATTTTTTAAGTCTTTAATATCCATGAAGAGTAGAAAATATAAAAACCTACAAACAGCTAATAAAAAATTCCACGCTGGGACCTTTTTGTCCGGGTTGGCAGTTGGGACCATTTTGTCCGGGACCATCTTGAACGGGACCATTTTCACCGGATCCCTAAGTTTGCCGTTCGTGTCCAAAAACCTTTTTTTTTTCACGCCGGTTGCGGCAAAGTAAGGGCGAAGCAGACGAAAGCCATCACTATTACTGCTACGAATAGGTCTCTTTAGAAGAATGGTATAGTAGCCTTCACACTCAACCCGGAACTGCGAGAAGGATAACGCGGGCGCAGCGTCCAGCATAATTCGGTCTTTGAATGCCAGGGAGTTGGGGGCTAACTGCGATAAAATAAGGTGCGGTCCGTGGTGGTTATGCAGTCTTTTGTCTAATTTCTGAGGCGCTATGGGAGAAAGGATGCCAAGAGGATTTAGTGGGAGGCGACTTTCTGAACGGCATTTGTTACCCAGCGAGAGACTGCACCTTTGTAGCACGGCGGCAGGGATTCTAAAAGATGGTGACGTCGTTCTGGTGACCGACGCCTTTCAATCCTGCAATAACCTTGCCATTCGTTTTGGTTCGAAGCGTGGAGACGTCAAAGCTTCCAAATTTAGAGTTTATCCTTTCTGTTGTTGACAGAAAGATAATTTATTGATTTTGAAAAGAACGACTTAACCATCTGGAGTAGCTAGGGACGATTAGGCGGAGTCCTTCGAGCGGCGGCAGACTGCTGCCTTCTGAGCGGATGTCTCTTTCCAGCGAGACGGCTGCATCTTCAGGGCACGGCGGTGGTGACCTTAGTAGCTTCGATACAAAGACTGCACCAAGGACGCTCAAGAATTCGACAAAGCGATAATCACGCGTCTTCCGAGGGAGTTTGAAATGAAGTCGTTTATACATAGTTTTTTTTTGGGGTTTCTTTGCAACTTTTTGTAGTGCGCAGAATAAAAATTGGTTTGCTTTAGAACCATGATGCAGCCATTTTTAATCAGAAGTAACGAGTAATGGGTAAAGTAATTTGATAGTAGATACCGTAAAATAATAACGACACTACTTTACTCGTTACTCATTTGGTATTCTAACGAGTACGATAGTACATTACTAAAAAGTAAACGCGTTACCAGTAACGTTTTTACTTGTAACGCGTTATTTCCAACACTGTGATCCAGAAAGTAAGAAAAGAAATTGATGTTTGTGGGCAACCTGGAGATTCCAAGCGGTTGGCCCAGGTTGCCCCTACGACGATCTTGAGTGGTCATCTTGACCACGAGGGGGCCAAGGGCAACTGGCCACGCGAGCGGCGCTCCGCCGCTGATAAAGGGCCGTCGCAGCGTATGCGCGGGGGCTGTTGGGATCGCGCCGCAGGCGATAGCGATCATTAAATGTTTATGTGTTGTTGAACCGGTGTGCTCTGTCATTCCTCGAGACGGGTAGCAGCAAGGGAAATCCTACACTGGCGCCCAGACGTGATATGCTGCTCGTCTGAGAGGATGGCCGCAAACTGGGTTCGTTTTACGTTACGTTTTACATAGTCACTTTTTACATAGTAAATTTTGCGTTCCTGAGTTTGCCCACATTTGAGGGGGCGTTTCTTCGCAAGCCTAAGTTAATTGACCTGCGGAAGCCTCCACTACAACACGATGCCGTTTACAGAGGACGCCGACAAAAACGTGAGTGAGGACGATATTTTGACGCTCGGTGCACTCGCGGATAACGCCGCCAGCGACATAAAACCAGACGCTAAGCCTACAGTCTCAGTCCCGGCAGGCGCAGGATCAGGGGGTGGTCTAGCAGAACTAAGAGTGGCCATGACCATGCTTCTTCAGATACAACGAGAGCAGATGATGCGCTCAAGCCCCACTCCTTCTGAAAGCACGCCCCCAGGGACTACCTAAGGCTCTCGCTTAGCGTTTCAGATTTTTCGGGGTACACAAATAGAAAGTCAGTCGCGATGCTCGTCTCGTAATTGCGGGACTACCAAGCTGCGTCGGGAATTGACGACGAAACCATCCTCACCCGTTTTTTGCCGGTTGCACTGACAGGCAGTGCAGCACTGTGGAGACAAAGACAAACTAATTTCACGAGTATGTCAGATATCAAGGCGCGACTTAGGACGGAGTTCCTGCCTCCGGATTACCGCATGCGGATTAGGGACGAGCTGCGTGCGCGCCCACAGCACCCAGAAGAGTCACTAATTGAGTTTGTAAGGGCTCTCCAGCGCCTGTACGATATCGCCGACGCCGCGGCACCAGACGCGGAGAAAGTACGACGCGCCATCCGCCACAGCCACCCGCGTTTCCATCCCCATCTCAGGGGACGCACCTTTGAGAATTTAGACGAGATGGCACGGGAAGCGATCACCATCCAGGCCGACATCCTCGCGGAACTAAGATACCGCCCCCCTCCTCCGCAGAACATGACTCTGGAACCATCATTTGCAAGGTCTGGAAACGCACGTGTAGAGAGAACCAGAAGATTCCAGTCAGGCGTGTGTCCCCCGAGCACTAGATCCTCGCGCATACGAATCACGGAGGTGCAGCGGTTATGAGGGCATACATTCACAACTCTACAGCCCCTCCATTGGTCAAGATGAGTTCTTGACCTCTGGACCGGTAACTCGGAGCTTAGGAGAGGCAAGAAAGAGCGCGACACCGCACGAAGCCGACGGGCGGGCCACGCCCCGTTGTTATCGATGCGGTCAGCCAGAAAAAATACATCGGGACTGCAGCGAAAGGCAGCGGCCGTCTCAGACACAGGGAAACGGCTACGGCCGGCGTAGGTAAGAAATTTCTACTCTCCGCCGGTCGCGCCGAGAACACAATCCACAAGGTCGAGCCGCCGCAGACGCCTCCGGGCCTCCCGGAGGCTCGCACGGGCTCCGGGGACTGACGCGTTTCTATCGACCCTTGGTGGCCCTCCATCACCTTTTCTTCCTCATAACACTCTCTGTTGTGAGACTCCCGGCGTGTTCGATTTGGCATGGACACCTGGGCGCCCAGCTCACACCGTCCGCTGTGTTGAGGCTGCCGGCATGTCTGCTCGTGCATCGACAGCCGGGCGGCCAGCTCGCAACACTTTCCGTCATGAGACTTCCGGCGTGTCGGCGTTCGCGTCGACACCCAGGCGCCCAGCTCACACCGTTCGCGGTCTTGAGACTCCCGGCGTGTCTGTTCTCGCATCGACAACCGGGCGGCCAGCTCATAACACTTTCACTCCTTGTTGTGAGACTCCCGGCGTGTCCGATTTTGCATGGACACCCGGGCGCTCACCTCACACCATCCGTAGTGTTGAGACTCCCGGCGTGTTTGCTCGTGCATCGACAACCGCGCGGCCAGCTCACAACACTTTCCGTCATGAGACTCCCGGCGTGTCGGCGTTCGCGTCGACACCCAGGCGCCCAGCTCACACCGTTCGCGGTCTTGAGACTCCCGGCGTGTCTGCTCTCTCATCGACAACCTGGCTGCCAGCTCATAACACTTTCACTCTTTGTTGTGAGACTCCCGGCGTGTCCGATTTTGCATAGACACCCGGGCGCCCAGCTCACACCGTTCGCGGTCTTGAGATTCCCGGTGTGTCTGCTCTCGCATCGACAACCGGGCGGCCAGCTCACAACACTTTTAGTCGTGAGACTCCCGGCGTGTCGGCTTTCACACCGACACCCGGGCGCCCAGCTCACACCGTTCGCGGTCTTGGGACTCCCGGCGTGTCTGCTCTCGCAGCGACAACCGGGCGGCCAGCTCACAACACTTTTCGTCATGAAACTCACGGTGTGCCCACTTCCGCGTCTATACCCGGGCGCCCAGCTCACACCGCTCGCGGTCTTGAGACTCCCGGCGTGTCTGCTCTCGCATCGACAACCGGGCGGCCAGCTCATAACACTCTTCGTCGTGAGACTCCCGGCGTGTCGGCTTTCACACCGACACCCGGGCGCCCAGCTCACACCGTTCGCGGTCTTGAGACTCCCGGCGTGTCTGCTTTTGCACAGACACCCGGGCGGCTAGCTCATAACACTCTTCGTCGTGAGACTCCCGGCGTGTCCGATTTCGCATGGACACCCGGGCGCCCAGCTCACACCGTCCGCTGTGTTGAGACTCCCGGCGTGTCTGCCCGTGCATCGACAAACGGGCGGCCAGCTCACAACACTTTCCGTCATGAGACTCCCGGCGTGTCGGCGTTCGCGTCGACACCCGGGCGCCCAGCTCACACCGTTCGCGGTCTTGAGACTCCCGGCGTGTCTGCTCTCGCATCGACAACCGGGCGGCCAGCTCATAACACTTTCACTCTTTGTTGTGAGACTCCCGGCGTGTCCGATTTTGCATGGACACCCAGGCGCCCAGCTCACGCCGTCCGCGGTGTTGGGACTCCCGGCGTGTCTGCTCGTGCATCGACAACCGGGCGGCTAGCTCACAACACTTTCCGTCATGAGACTCCCGGCGTGTCGGCGTTCGCGTCGACACCCGGGCGCCCAGCACACACCGTTCGCGGTCTTGAGACTCCCGGCGTGTCTGCTCTCGCATCGAAAACCGTGCGGCCAGCTCACAACTCTTTTCGTCATGAGACTCCCGGTGTGCCCACTTCCGCGTCGACACCCGGGCGCCCAGCTCACACCGCTCGCGGTCTTGAGACTCCCGGCGTGTCTGCTCTCGCATCGACAACCGGGCGGCCAGCTCATAACACTCTTCGTCGTGAAAATCCCGGCGTGTCGGCTTTCACACCGACACCCGGGCGGCCAGCTCACACCGTTCGCGGTCTTGAGATTCCCGGCGTGTCTGCTTTTGCACAGACACCCGGGCGGCTAGCTCATAACACTCTTCGTCGTGAGACTCCCGGCGTGTCGGCTTTCACACCGACACCCGGGCGCCCAGCTCACACCGTTCGCGGTCTCGAGACTCCCGGCGTGCCTGCTGTCGCAGTGACACTCGGGCGGCCATCTCACAACACTCCCCGTCATGAGAGTCCCGGCTTGTCGGCTCTCACACCGACACTCGGGCGACCAGCTCACACCGTTCGCGGTCTGGAGACTCCCGGCGTGCCTGCTGTTGCAGTGATACCCGGGCGGCCAGCTCACAACATTCTCAGTCATGAGACTCCCGGCGCGTCTGCCTTTGCACTAATCCCCGGACGAACAGCTTCCACTGTTTTCGGTCGTAAGCTACCCAAAGCAACTGCATTTGAGTTGGACCCTAATGCGATTCCCTTTCAGCCAAAGGTCGGCCCGTCAGATTCAGGCCCGATCCCCAGCGTCAGAGCCGCTTTGAAGTTCTCAACACCAAGGATGGTCGCTCTGGATGGCCGGTCGCTAATGAACTTGTACCAGCCGACGGGGGTAGGAACAACCTCACTAAACGAGAAACCAACAGTGCTCATCCCAGCTGTGAGTAGAATCGAAGCCACACCCAAGTCTCTTGAACCTCGTATGACCGTAAATGGACTAGGTACACCAGTGGCCGCTCTTTTAGATACTGGTGCAAACATATCGCTTATTGGGGATGCTGTATTTGCGGAATGTAACAAGAAAAAGATACATCTCCGTTCAGCAAACGTGAAATTGCAGGTAGCATCGGGGTCCGTACTACCTGCTGCCGGTGCAGTCAGGTTACGAATTTCCTTTCATTGCAGAAAACGAAGACAACGGTTCGTATACCTCCCGGAACTGCCAGTGCCCGTGATCCTTGGTAGAGATTTTATTGCAGCGGAGCGGGTTTTGCTAGACTTTGCCCAAGCTGGATATTGGTTGGGAGGCGAAACGAAATTAACGCCGTTTACCAGACGGCAGGATTGTATTCGCGGCCAAGCGTTCCCGTTAAACTTTGCCGGGCAGATGTCTTTACTTCCAGACAGCGTGCTCAAAGCCGTGCAAAAGTGTTCCGGTGAAGACAACCAGAAGCAGCTCCAGCAACCGCTGGAACCCTTCTCGCCGATGTTCACGGAAAGACCTGGGAAAACCGATCTCCCACGGCACCGCATCGAAACTAAGGATGCACCCCCGCGGAGGTGTAATCCGAGACCCATAAGTGCTCACAAGCGCGAACTTCTTGATGCGGCGCTATCGGAAATGATCGACACAGGCGCTGTACGTCAGTCGAAAAGCCCATGGGCTTCCCCGGTGGTCCTTGCTCCAAAGAAGGACGGCACCGCAAGGCTTTGTGTTGATTACAGGCGCCTAAATGAAGTGTCAGTCAGAGACAGTTACCCGTTTCCTAGTATTTCCTCAGTAATGTATGCCCTTGGAAACGCGACTGTTTTCACAACCCTCGATTGCAGCCGCGGATTTCTACAAATCGAAGTTCATCCGGCTGATGTAAATAAGACCGCATTCATTTTTCACAGGGGGTTGTTCGAATTCACTCGCCTTCCCTTTGGTTTGTCCAACTTTCCTGCCAGCTTTCAACGCCTAACGGACATTGTCCTCGGTGACGCGAAGTACGAGTTTGCGATGGCGTACATGGATGACGTAGTGGTGTTTTCACGAACATTTGAGGAGTATCTCGTACACCTTCATACCATACTCGAACGAATGCGTCAGGCCGGCCTTACGATTCAACCAGGTAAAGTCCAGTTGGAATCGCCTGTAATCAACCTTCTCGGATTTGTTGTAGATAACGGAACGCTGCGCCCGAATGAAGATAACCTCCGTGCAATAACGGAGTACCCACCCCCTTATGACGTCAAAAGCCTACAGAGATATCTCCGGATGATTGCGTTCTATAGAGACTTTATTCCGCAATGCGCTGAGATAACTGAACCTCTGAACCGATTGCTCCGCAAAAAAGCGAAATGGTGCTGGGGGCAGGAGGAGCAAACCGCATTCACGTGTCTTTCAAGGGCCGTGACTGAAAACGCGTGTTTAAATCTGTCCGACTTGAATCGTCCGTTCGTCTTGCAGACCTACGCAAGCGATTGCGGACTAGGAGCAGTTCTTCTGCAGGAACATGACAGCGTTCTTCGTCCCGTAGCTTTCGCCAGTCATGCGTTAACCGGAACGGAGCGAAACTACTCAACAACCGAAAAAGAGTGCCTGGCAATTATTTTTGCGCTTAACAAAGTTTGACATGTACCTTGCCTGCGCTTCGTTTAGCATTCAAACTGACCACATGGCTCTCTTATGGCTCAAAGGGCTTCAAAACCCTGCAGGACGACTCGCTCGATGGGCCCTTTCGCTCCAGCGCCACAAATACACAATCGACTACAAGCGTGGAGTGGCTAACCACGTTGCAGATGCGTTATCCCGTGCTCCACTTCCCGGGCAGAAAATGCAGGTGGATCCCGACTTGGTGGAACTGGCCAATGCGGCGCCCATCACACCAGATTCGCGGTGGAAAACCCTGGTGAGCATAGAGGAGTTCCGGGCTGCCCAGCTGTCCGATGGACTTTGTCAGAAGGTGATGCACCAGCTGGCAGAAGAAAACTCAGCCGACGCTGGGAATCCCGGAGACTTGGACTCATACCTGCTCAGCAGCGACGCCATCCTGCTGCGATACATCCCCCAGGCGGAGGATGGGTTCCAGCGGCCCGCCATTCCGGACTGTAATACCACGTAAACTGAGTAAGTCGTTTATAAGATATATGCATGATCCCGCCTTGGCAGGCCACAGCAGTGGGAGCAAAAGTTATGAAAAGTTGTCCCAAACTGCAACGTGACCAGGTATGAGGCAGGATGTAATGAGGTACACACGTAGCTGCCCGGTTTGTCAGAAGGCGAAACCCCGAGCTGGCCAACCACCAGGTTTAATGCAGTCGGTCGAAAGCAAGTACCCCTGGGAGTGTGTTGCCTACGAAGTTGTCGGTCCCTTTCCCCGTAGTCCACGCGGCAATCAGTATTTGCTAGTAATGACCGACCATTTCCCGAAGTGGTTCGAAATGTTTCCTTTACGCAAACTATACTCTAGGAAAATCTGGGACTGTCTTCTCGAGACGTTCGCGCGCTTTGGCTTTGCCGGAACGCTTATTACAGACAACGCTTCTTATTTTGTTAGCAAGGTGTTCGTGGATGCGTGTAAGGCGCTAGGCATACGGCACAAACGGACTTCGCCATACCATCCACAGGCGAATATCACGGAAAGAGTGAACCGTAACCTGAAGCAGATGCTTGTAGCGCATACAGAGCGACACAAAGACTGGGACGCGAAATTGGCGGAAATAGCATTCGCCACCCCCCCAACAATCAACCGGTCCACGGGTTTTACTCCGGCTCAACTTAACTTTGGGAAAGAGCTTGTGTTTTCCCTGGGAAACGACCTTCTTTGCACAGATCCTGCAAGCATGCAGGGCACTACCAGGCAGTTCGCAGAAGATCTCCGGAAGCGTTTCACGGAGAGCCTGCGTGAAGCTCGAGAGAGCCTCGACGTCTCGAGACTGCAGCAGGGACACCAGTAAAACAAGGGGAGGCGAAATCTGCAGTTCAAGGCGGGAGATCTGGTACTGAGGCGAACTCATCCGCTGAGTGATGCTGCTAAAGGCTTCACGTCCTCTTTAACAAAGAGGTGGGATGGCCCCTACCGTGTTAGTAGGAAGCTCTCCAACCTGTCTTATGAGCTGGTGCATTGCGAATCTGGTGAAGTGTGCAGGTCTATTCATGTCGCCGACCTAGAAGCTTTCTATGAACCCGAGGAGGTAGATGTGTCGCAGGTTCCAGATGGCGGCTATCCGGACCATCTCTCGGAAGATTCCACACCGTCTCTGCCGCGGTACAACTTGAGACGTTGGTGAAGATGACCAGGAGTAGCGCGAGCTCCAAGTGCATTATGTTCATTCCCTCTTCGGTGTTTTGGGGGGGGGGAGAAAAGAAAGTAGCCGCGCTCCCGTATCCACAGTGGGGCAGGCATCTTTCGTGTGCGCGGCCACTTATTCCTACCGCGCCATGGCCTCATGTTGTTCTTAATTTCTAGTTCATCGTCCCCCCCCCCCCACAGCCGCATCGGTACTGTCCGGAAGTATTGACGTCGGACCCGTGCTCGCCCTGGCTGACCCAGAAGGAAGGCTTTTGGGAAAATGAAGATAAAAAGAGGGGGACAAAGGGTAGCGAGTGACATATAAGTTTGTCCTGTGAAAGGAAGTTTTTAGCTGAGGAGGTGGCCGAGTGGGCTAACTAGGGTGCCTACATGTTTCCGCCGCTCCGCTGTTTAGGGTGGCGAGAACGTTTGTGATACCTCTTGCCGACAAACCAGTGTTGCCTACCTCCTCACCATGGCAACCTGCGCTGTTTTCGTTGACCATTTCGTTACACAAGCCGGTCGTGTGCTCGCATTACGCCGCTAATCCTCGTTAGGGCTAGGGACCGCCCACTGCTCTCGTTAGAACGCGTTTCGTTAAAAGCAACGCACACTTCCTGCTCGCAACTTCAAAATATGAAACACCCGAATAAAGAGAGCGACAGCCACCACGACCGCCATCCTGCTGAGCCTCCGACTCCTCTCGTGAATGGAAAAGGAAGTGGTCTCACAGTGTTGAGGTGTTTCGAGACTACAGAAACTCAACGCTGTTTACGTTTAGCGAAATAAGAAGTGGAAAAAATTGGCGGTGGGAGATTATCTGGGAAAGGGTAACAAGAAATTTGCGCCACCCTAAAGCGGAGCGAAAACATGTGGGCATCAAAGGGCTAACCCGTCTCAGCTCAAGGCTGAATAAACATACAAAGCAAGCCAATTTTTTTTTTCATTTGAGAGTTCTTCTGTTTAGTTCAGTGTTTTGTCTTTTGTCCGTATTCCCAGTCTCTAGTTTACGAATATACTCAATTTATTTCTCACGTACGTAGATCGGGCAATCAGGGAGCTACTGAATGATTCCGCATCGGGCTGCTGGCCGTACCGTTGTGTAGATGACTACTTAATCATGCATGAAGAGCAGACAGACCCTGAGACAATCCTCGAGGCCTTCTCGTCGGGCCACGCAGGTCTCGTCTTTAAAACGGAGGACCCTTCCGACGGAACTCTCCTATTCTTAGACCTTCGTTTGGCGATCCATCCCGGGGAAATCTGCTGGGAGTTTAGGCAAAGGACGGAAGAAGCCAGTTCTGCATTTCGCTAGCGCTCACTCCACGACCGTTAATTAAACCGGGGCCTGTCAAGTCCCTTATGACGTCAGCGCGTTCTAGATCCTGCCCCCCGTTACGCGGAGAATAGTGTCCGCCTGCAGACGCGGAGGTTGAGGAAGGCCGGCTTTCCCGACGACCTGCTGGACAACTCGATCAAGAGGCTAATTTTCGCCCCTCCTACTCCAACACCGCCACCCTGAAAAGGGAAGAAAAAGCTGGCCGTCAATTCTTATACACACAACACAACGCAACGGCTAAAAGTGCTCGCGTCCGGATTCGGAGTAGGGTAGCGTTCAGTTGCAAATTCAAACTCAGTTAACAAAGTCGTTGATTTAACTCCCCTAAATAAGACCTGCGCTTAGATGCGCGGGCATCCGTTCGTACCATGTAAAAAAGAGAGGGTCTACTCCATCCCGTTCACCTGCGGCGGAGAATGCATAGGCCAGACAGGCAGGTGTATCAACGACCGCCTGCGGGAGCAGACAGGCAGGTGTATCAACGAGCCAGCGGGAGCGGGAGCACTCGGCGCGGCGCACTCGATCGTAGTGCATCCAGACTTGGAAGTAATTCGTTAAAAGAAACGTAATTACTTGTAATAAATTACTTTTTTGCAATTTAGTAATTAATCCATTACTTTTTGAAAATGTACTTTGTAATGTAGTCTCATTACTTTTACAGTAACGAATTACTGAAATTACTCGTAATAATTATTCCGTCCCATCAAAGAGAGAAAAAAGAGTGGAAGAAGGGATATGCAATGGCCTTCGCGCTTTTAGCATGCCAACACAAGACTCGGGTTAGGTGCTGGCGTGGGAAAGGGAAGGGATTCACGGAAAGAACAAAAGCACAGCCAGAGCCCGTTTCGGTACTCGTTCGTACGGTCAGCCAAGCTGGGCGGATTCGACTGTCTACATGAAGGCAACAGGCCTCGACTTCTTGGAGAACGAAGGCACTGCTTCGAGCGCACAAAAGAGCAGAAAACTAATGGCCCATAAAACCTTCGCGTGGGGTTCGTGAGGACTAGGGCCGCGAACACTGTGACCGTGGTGCATGCGTCCGCTCCCCTTCCCCTCTCGCCTACTCCTTTCTTCTCCACCCCTCTGAGTTTTGTCCCTCCAAAAACCAATCATTGTTTCATTTTTCGTTGTTTTTTGTTGTTGTTGTTACACGAAACCGTCTTTTGCTTGTTTATGTTTCTGCCTACACACGCCCCCCGCCCCTCCCCCCGGAAAATATGAAAAAAAAAAACTCTAATGAGACCTCGCCCCTGCTCATCCTTGACAGCGCTGTGAAAGTTAAATACTGGCTGGACCAACCAGCTATGTGGCTTCTTTCACTTGAATTCGAACTAGCGGATGCATAGGGCAAAAACATAAGGGGTGCGATGGCAGCAGTTCATTGGATCAAAAAAAAATAGCGTCAACCCTGCTGTCAGTTTAAACAGTAGCTTTCGACAACAGGCAATAAGCTGGTCGGGGAGCACAACAAAACGGCTTGGGACATCCAAGCTGGGGTCCTCGTCAGCGGATTGCGCCTGCGGGAGCTTAGACCGAAAGTTTGAGGAAAGGGAACACAGCCCAAGTTTTCTGAGAATAAACAGTGGCTGACTTGGACGCTGGAGTCGAGAAGCCCCCTGTAAACGCGTGAAAGACATAGAAGCCTGCTGTTCACTGAAAATTATGGTTTTTCATATAAGTCATAAACGGCAAAATCAGTTCAGCAGAGGGATTGTGCAATAATATTTCGTGTGACGTCTTGATTTGATAAGTTTGGTGATTAAGAAAGAAGATCAAGTGGGTCATTTGATCGGATAACAGCATTCATCAAAAAGAAGTATTTGAAATTTTCTCAGACGCATGTATTCCATCTTGGTCTCACAGCCAGTCTGATTTAGTGGGTAAACCAGCCCCTATTTAGGGCAACATGCAGCAAACAGAAAAATCATATCTTCAAAGGAATAGTGCTTTGAAGCTGGGCGATTCCAAACTCGGATTAATTAGAATGGTGTGCGTGCCTCCACCGCCCAAGTACATTCGTCGAATGTTTATGGAATTTAGTTCTGTCATGCTTGTATACAGCGCAAGGATCGTTTATCTTGAGCACATGTTTAAGTCCTTCATAATTTCATAGATTCGTTCTCCTGAAATTATTAGCCTAAAATTATGCGTGCAGAGTACTGAATGTGTTGCATCCCCCATTTATGTTTCGGTGCCGAGATTGCCGATTAAAGCGAAAATAGAAGAGTGACAGACGACGATATAGAAAGCGATACTCCTGAACCAGTCTAAGCGACTGTATAGTTTCTGAAGTGGCCGAGGCAGGAGAAATGGTGGCGTTGCGATCGCCGATAGTTAGTGTCCGCCGTACGGATCGGTGCCACTTCTTGGGGAATATTCTATGGCAGTATACTGAGTTCTAGTAACGTTGGCTGTACTACTGTTCCGCGATGAGGTGCCCGTAATAGTTGCCGAAAGGCTGACCAACTTTTTTCTAATTGTTGCGAGACAAGTGAGGAACACCCGGAAAACAATGCAACGCAGCTGTGGGATGACAGACTCTAGCAACAAAAGCAAGACATTGTTTCCCCGATCATGGGGAAGCACTGTTGCGAGGAGCGCTGCCTCGTCATGCAGTGCAAATGTTGAGAAGATGCATGCGGCAACATTTGGCAAAAATGATGTACAGCTGCAGTCCCGTTGTGGCGCGCATCGTCTGCCGAATAGCTTTGAGCAACAGTCAACCAACAATGGTGCTCAGTGTTTCCGCAACAATTCCTCGAAACATCTATCCCACCCTAGCGCAAAACTGTTGTGTCGTGAGGTTGGAACACTTTTGGAAAGCAATGTTTGGCGACTGCATTCTGGCAGTATAAACGCAATCTGTTTTTGGATCTGCCACGGGAACAGTTTGCTAACTGTAAAAACGGACGTTGCGATGACTGTTTGTAAGCTTTGTTTTCCGAAAGCAAAAAAAGTTACGTTGCCACAACATTTCGGAATAAAAGGGCCCGACGCTACCGCAACATCAGTCGAATAGTAGCAAAACAGTAGTTCTGCACTCTCGCAAATGCAAACGTGACATTGTTGGCGGAGCTTGTGTTGCGTGATAATGTTTCGCCTACAGCTGCGCTGGTCTTTTCCGCAATGTTGAGCAACATCAGGACAGCACACATTTTTCTGGGTAAAAACAATGCTTCGGTAACTGTTGCGAGAATAAGACAGTCAACGGTTGACCGACACAATTGCCGCAGTGCTTAAGCAGCGGACACTTCTGCAGTGTTATAACTGTTTCTACAACATTGTTGCGCGATTGCAATAAAACTTTTTTCATGTTGCGAAACTTTGTTGCGCCGACTGTCTCCACAGCATAAATTGTTACCTGGGGACGAGCGACGAAGATTTCTCACTATCGCTTATTTCGCGTCGCTCGGTTTTTGGGTTTCTAGAAAACGTCGCCTTGGGCGCTTGCACCAATCGCTTTCATAATGTGTGTCTCGTCGCGCGGCTGACTAATTCGAATATAAGTCGACCTTTTGTTTTTCGGAAATCGTGACCAAAGAGTTTCGACCTACATTCGCGACCAAATTTTGCGCTCCTACCGGGGACATGGAGCTATCGAATCACCGAGCCGGCGTTGACGTAGAGCCGCGCCGCTTCTTGTTTCAAAAAGCTTTTGGTGCCCGAAAACAACCGAAAGAGCGGTCCGCCCGCGGTGGCCGTTTCGCCATCGCGCCTGTAGCGTTCCCCTCCCTGGGCAATGGAGAATGGGAGGGAGAGGAACGCGATGTGCCATGCACTTTGCCCTCCATCCTTGCAAACGCGCACAAAAAGAAAAAAAAAAACGGAGGTTCTTTTTGTTTGTTGCTTGAGCCGGCTCGCCAGGAGGTGTTGGCTCGGCTCGCGTGTTGCTCATGTCGACTCATCTCGGGGCGTTGCTTGCGTCTTTGTATTTTGTCTTTCGTCGCTTTGCCCGTCTCCACCTTCTTTCGTTTCTTCTTGTCGTCATTTTACAACGGTGTCAGTGAGGTATTGTTGCGAATTTGCCAGGATGTCTACCAAGCTGACGAAGCTTCGGACGACGGTGACATGTCCAGCAGTTCTGAATGGTGATTCAGCTTTTGGCATCGCCCCGTGATTTAGCTGAGAGTGCTGTAAATAAAGGTTTGTTTCTTCCTTTTGCCCAAACTTTTCCCTGTTCTTAAAAATAAATAAAAGAAAAGGTCGACCTAGATTTGAATTGATTTTTTTATTCTCAGTGGGCTCAATAAATAGGGGTCGACCTATCTTCGTGGTCGACCTATTTTTGAGTAAATACGGTAACTTTAATTCTTATTTTGGGTTATGTCGGACGTAACTCGAATGCTTGACGTAAAGTTACGTTGGGCGTAACTTTAATTTTTATTTCCGGTTCCGTTGGACCTAATGTTAGATACTGCGTTATACTTATGCAAAACGGGGGCTGCTGGTTCATTACATAAACCAACCATTTCTGTGTTTAATTAAAACACATCACTGACCTAAAAATCCTGCTATCCTAGAGTTTCTGCTACAGGAATGTACCACTTCAGATAAATTTGTTAATTTCTACTTTTAGCCCCTGCCCCGCCAGGTACAACATCTGGCCTAAAGCAGTGTTTCGGATCTCCTTCCAAGACCTGAGGCGGGTCGTCATTCAATCCAGGAGTCGGCGGTGTCTCATGAACGTGTTGCTGGGGCTTCTTACTGGATGGTGCTACCAAGGGACAAGTTATCATGCTTGAGAAAGGCAAATATGGCAAGTATGGCTGCCATAAGTACACATTATGTTTTTACCTTTGCTCGAATCCACTTTTAAGAAATGCACAGTTCGCATGTGAGCATCTCTCAATGCTTCTATAGTCGGCGTTTTGTTATCAAGGAATGCTCCCAACTCTGTCAGCTTTAGTTTTTCTATACCTTGCAAATGAGATGCAACACTAAACCACATGCTCTTGCTGAAGTGCTGAGCTGAAGCACTGTAGAAGCTACTCTAGCCTTTACAATGCAGCACAAAATAGTTGACGCCAAGTATATCTAGTTTTGAGACTGCGTTTTACCAAAAGCTCTGCCGAAACAAATGTGCCACCTTATACGGAGTGCAAAAGAACCTTGCGTGCCTAACCTCGAAAAGGGCGTTTCTTTTGCATAGGCCAATTTTTTCTTAACCCAATACCTTCAGCATCCTTGAAATGTTAATATCATGTGACACACGGAAGTACTGTGAACCCCCTAATGTTAGCGAGCCCTTAATTTTCGCAGCCTCTATTTTTGCGAAATTTTGTGGCCGCGTTATGTCCTCTGTGACCGATTTGAGAAGAAGTAGGGGCTACAAAGATGAGGGGTTTGCTGTACATCGGAGAAAAGAGGAGGTCACTTTTGTTCGTATGCAAGAGTAAAAATCAACAACAACAATCATGGTGTCGTCGCTTTGTAAGCCTATCTGTGTCTTTTAATGATATGATTTTCATCTTGGTTCATTAAACGTTGCAGCCTGTACGTTGTGAGATGTCGTCTTCCACACAAACAGTGGTTTTCCTTTGAAGCAGGCAGCATGGACGCGTGCCGCAGCACAACAGAGTTCATTTGCAGTTTGTACCGCAGTTTGAAGGAAGGTTCGCACAATATGTGGGAGTCACAATTCAGTGGTCTACCTCGGGCGTGGACAAGATTTGCTCATTCTAAAAAATTTCGGCTAGAAATCAGGGACTTGCGACGAATGTACCCGCATGGTTGAAAGGGCCAGACAAGCCTTGCCAGCGCTTTGTTGTCTAGCCTCTCAGTCCTGAACCCACTCACGCACCGATGTGTAGATTTTCCGATAGGCAGGATCACTAATTTTGAAAATGGTGGATGGCAATACGCACAGACTGTTGTTATCCTGATCTGAATTCTGTATTATGGTCGAAGGTGGACTGCATATTTGCAACACTTTTTCTCGCTTAAAAATATGTCGTACTAAAAATATCTAGTGTAACCAATGACAAAAAGAGAATGTCTGGGCGTCCTCCAGCACGCGCTTCTACTTTTCAGCTCGCTTTGAACGGACGTGCTCACTCGAGGCTCATAAGACGCTGAAATGTCATCGAAGGTAGCGGGAAGGGCTGGTGGCAGAACAACGGAGACTTCTCCCTGCCTTTCTCATTGTGTTAGTGAGCGTATACTTCTATACTCTAACCCGGCTTAACCTGGAGAGCTGAGGAGAATAGGCTTGGCAAGTGCCCTTAGTGCATATGCATTTGTACAGCTGAGGCACTTTCTAAATGAAGTACCTTGTGTATCTTACCTTCAAAAACGCATCATTTTGGGGGTGCAAAAGGAATTCTAAGGCATATTTTTGTTTGTATTGTCCTATTACGCATCGACTCCTCTAACTAAATGAGGAGTCAACCCAGCCTGTTGAAAAAATATAATGCCTGCCAGGTAATTGTTTTGTATATAGTTAATATATCATTATTCAGTAGTTAGGTATCCCAAGTCATTAGTCGTTTAGACGCAGTGTCTCTGTAAGTCAATCATGTTTAACTTTCGTAAATATGCTTGTCAAATAACGGCACTATCGAAGTCATGCACTCAGCTCGAACAATCGCTGGGCACAAGCTGGTAGTGTAATTACACGCAACAAACATCCCGGTTGGAACGTCCTACCTCGCAAAGTAGCTGAAGACTAGGCCAGGGCCCCACTCACAAACGTCTATACTTTGTATCTCTTTAAGGTGGACCACTATTGACAAAACAAGTCATTGCAGCAAAAACAGCGTGACACATGATTATAAGCTCGACGTACCATGGCGTCCAACACCAATGTCACATGGCTTGCTTTCTGAAATGAATTTGCAAGGATGGCTTGAAGATTTTGCTGTGGTTAACTTTAAGCAGAAATGGTTTGGAATAATGCTTCCGGTTGTAGTGTTTCCCAGCACAGTTAACAATTTGGTGATATAGTGCTGCACTGAAAAGTTTATGCATTCATGACTGTATAACCTAATGAATGCATGCTAGCTATTAAACTCTCCGTTCTGCAGAGAAATAGAATGCACTTTGCTTCCAATTGCAGCTGCTTCTGGAACTTCATGGTATGAAGCACCTCATGGCTGCAAGCTCTGACCGATCTTGTTCTGTGGTCCGCGCAGGCCCATTTCAGAGAGTCATGCAAAGATCCTCACCAGAGTTTCCTGCCCGAGGCCGTTCTAAATTTTTCTGTTGTAGGTATGCATCATTTTTTGTCTTTGCTTTTATGGTACTGGGGCATTTTCTTTTCATTGTCCCCGATTAGCCTCAGAATTGGTTTAGCACACGAATAGGCGTCGTAAAACTGTATCCCACATATTTTTGTCAAGATAACTTTTCTCTGCCAAATTTACAGATTTTTTATGAAGGGGTTGTCTTCATTGTTTTTATTTATAAATTAATTTGAGTCTCCACGGGCAACACTAAAACGTAATGCCAGTGGCGAGGACAAGTTCACTGCTCAAAATCTTTCTCAAGTGATTGCATGAAATTTGGTTGTGAAAGATAGATGCCATGAAACCTCTTTCCAACACTTGCTCTGCAGCATGAAAAAAAAATATATATACATAGGACGTACCCTGTTTTTTCGACTGCTTGCTCATTCTGCAGCTCTGCCTGCCATAGATACCGTGCTGCTGGAGAGCAGGCAATTTCAATTGTTGTTTTTTCGATTGCTTTTTTTTAGCAGTTGTAGATTTAGAGATTTACCAGTTGTAGATTTAGAGATTTTTTAAAAAGCAAGCTGGGAAGAACATTTATTAGGTAGCTTAAAATAATGATTCAGTACCCTTTAGTCAGTAAAATAGATACTGTGTGCAGTTGTTACTGCTAAGTCAAGATTGGCGCTTTTTTGGCATTTTGCTCAGAGTAGTACCCATATTTATTGGTTAAGGGCTGTTTATACTCCGACGTTGAGCGCAGTGAACGCAGCGTAGCGCAGAACGCGCGCCTTTCATTGGCCGACAACCAGGAACTCGATATCAGCGGCCAATCAGTATCTGTGCGCTCTGCGCTACGCCGCGCCCGTCAACGTTACGTTGGAGTATAAACATACCTTTAGCCTCTTGGCGCGCCAACTAAACTCTTTCTATCCAGACGCCTGCCATCTGCTGGTACACTCTACCCTCATTCTTTGTTAGCGTATGAGGTGGTATCCTCAGTCGACGCTCTTTGAACATGAGGGTAGAAAAATCTTTCCATTCCAGCAGAGCCATATATCGGGTGAGTTTGGCCAGTCTATGATCTCACCGCCGTAACGTCCCTCCAGAGCATCACCAGAGTTTCCTGCCCGTGGTCGTCCTAAAGTTTTCTGGTGTAGGTATGCATCCTTTCTGTCTTTCCCTTAATGGTAGTTGTTCGTTTTCTTTTCAGTGTCGCCGATTTGCCTCAAAATTGGTTAAGCACACGAATGGACGCTGTGCAACTGTATCCCACATATTTGTGTCAAGATAATGTTTCTTTGCCAAAGTTACAGATTTTTTGTATGAAGGTTAGTCTTTTTTGTTTTTATTTACATATTTATTTGAGTTTCCACGGGCAACACTAAAACGTTATGCCGGGGGCAAGGACAAGTTCCCTGCTTTAACTTGTTCTCGACTGATCGCAAGAAATTTGGTTAATGTCGTGAAACCTCCTTCCAGCGCTTGCTTTGCAGCACGAAAAAAAAATTATACATAGGACATACTCCTGTTTTCTAGACTGCTTGCTCATTCTGCAGGTCTGCCTGCCATAGATGTCATGTTACTGGAGATCATGTAAATTCGATTGTTGGTTTTGCCATTGCTTTTTTTTAGCCGTTGTCTTAATTGTTCTTGTAAATTTAAAGATTTTCCTAAAAAGCAAGCCGGGTCAAATATGTAGTTAGATTAGGTAGCTGAAAATAATGATTGAGTACCCTTGAGTCAGTAAAATAAATACTGTGTGCTGCTGTTAGTGCCAAGTCGAGATCCGCGCTTTTTGGCATTTTTCTCAGAGTAGTACCCATTTTTATCGGTTAGCGTCTTGGTGTGCCAACTAAACTCATTCTATCCAGACACCTGCCCTCTTCTGGTAAACTCTATTCTCATGCTCACTGAGTGTATGAACTGGAGTTGTATCCACAGTCGACACTCGTTGAGCATGAGGGTAGGGAAATATTTCCAATGCCGCAGAGCCATATATTGGGACGGTTTGGCCAGTCTATAATTTCGCTACCGTAGTGTCCCCCTCCCGAGTGAGCCAATCAGCCCCCGGCACAGAGCGAGAGGCGTGAGCGCATGGGCGTGAACTTTCAGCTGCTCCCAGCTGCGCGGGGACGGCCGCCATTTTCATTCATTTGCTGGGATGGGATCGATATCCAAATTGCGGTTCTTTCCTTTTATATGGCAGGCTCTGGCGATAAATTGATATAGTGTTATTCTTCGGTGGCTTAAAAAGCTAAAAAAATGAAGTTTCTTCGTGTTTTAACGCGAATTTTTATTCAGGCGAAAAAGAAATAAGCTTGTAGCAGACGACGCATAGCCTAAACAGTGCTCCGCGCCGACAGCGTTGCGTCAAAATGGCAGTCGTCTCCTCTTTCCTGCCTTCTTTCTCTCTTGCTCGTTTGGCGCACTCCTCCCTTTCCTTCTCTCTGGCGTTTTCGTCGCCACTCCCACTGGCCAAACTCTCCCAATATACGGCTCTGCATTGCAGTAGTAGTTTTTTATTATATAGTCTTTACAGTTGAATGTGAATATTCGATAGAAATCTCTAAGGTTGGGGCGAAAGAGAGTTAAACGCATTTAATCATTTGCCTTAATTAGGTACCCATCATTTCAAGCCCTGCATGGCCTTCTCCTCGGGGGTGACCATGGCTGTGGCAGTAAGGAGCAGTTTTTTAATAGGTACAAGTGCAAAGTATAAAAATAAAAGGATCTATGTGCTGATCATGAAAGAATATGCTAGTCATTTTAATGTAGCTCTGCCAAGTACTTGAGTGTGATTTGTTTTTATTTTCAGCTACTTGGGTGCCTCAAGATCTAGAGATTCAATTTTCCACAAACTTGGATTCAATCTTTTTCTGTGGTCTGGCGAGGACCATGGGGTAGGTAATCCCAGAACAAGAGCATCGCAGTATCTCCCTGCCTGTGACTTTTGATTAGCGTCACGACAGGGGAGTCCTCGTGCCACCAGGTGTTAGGCATGCTACTCGAGATAAGCATTCTTACCTATTCCTTAAGTGAAACAGCAAAAACACTACTAAGCCTAAAATGCAAAATGAGATATTCAAATCTTGGTATGGATGGAGTTCCAACTACAAAAAGGAGTCTGCAGGCATGATTAACATGTGAACCGAAAAGCCCGCGGATGTAAGTTCGACAGTGTCAAAGAAATGACTTTTCGCAGATGGCTTCGCTCGTGCTATACCGGAACAAATTCTTAAAATAATCATTGTGTTACGTTGGTGTCATCAATCTTATGTACCTATCGCACCCAGAAGTCGGAAGATGTGAAAAATAAAAAACAGGCACTTGCACATTGTCAGCTCTGCAAAGATTTATATAGTGAACAGAGCATAGCACGTTCAGCTTAAGAAAACAATTCAGTGCAGGCCTATATTCATGGTTCACATATGTTTAATTGCCCTTAATTATGAAGTGAAAACTGTTTAAGCTGTGACCCACGACAGGCTTCCTATTAGTGTTAAAAAGTGTTATGTTGTTTTAAACAGCTTGCACCAAATAGTTTTTTGAAGTACATAGGTTCATGGAAATGCAGACAGTCATGGTTAGACCAATCTTTAATGTCAAGTGTTCCACTTATTCGGAGTTGGTTGAGCCTGTAAATATTGTAGGTCGCAAATTAAATTTTTATGGTATGCAATGGGCACAATCGTCCATAACGACTAGCTGTGCTTAGGGGAACTTTATACGTTTACTACGGCAAGATGGTTTCGCAGAAGTATTTCTTTTATTCAACTCGTGCACTAACCCTGTCTCTAGAAACTTTTTATATTTTTTGTGATGTTGAGATAAGATTCTGGAAATAGTTTTTCTAGAACTACGCTAGATATTTCCAGTTCATCAACTTCCTCGCAAAGCATGCGAGAGAGCCAAACCTTGTAATGTATGGAGGGAACTCACCGAATGACGCGACTGACAGTTTGAAACAGTCGGCACCGCAACAGTAATAATGATATGCCAGTTGCCTTTGTAATTCCCATTGTCGAAGATCAAACTGCTTTTTCCGTCTAGTCTGCTCTCATGTTCGGTATAATCGTTCACCAAACTCCCTCTCTAGACTGCCGCGCTTATTCTCCGAAGTAATTTGCATGAATATAAATGCAATAGGTTTCTTTGAGTGTGCGTCTAACGCATATTTTTCTTACTGAATGTGCTAACTGTATTCATTACCATATCCATAATTGCTATTCGCATTCTACCTAATAATTTATTTTGACATTTGAGTTTTGGGCAGTACTTTTCTTCACATGTGTGCTTGTCGAGCCGTACTCAAGCCCATACATCTTGTCTTTCACTACTACATCAATATATAGAAGTGTTGATGCCGAGTGAGAATTCAAGCTACCGAATCTGTCATGTGAGCTAAGAACCAGTAAAGAGCTCTATAGACGAAACTTTGTGAAAGATGGCTGTATGGGTATCAGAATAGCACATGCCATGCTAAAAAAATGCAAACTTTTGTTAGGTACGCAAGGATGACAGTGCTGTGCCATTTCTGATATGTCACAAAACAATCAGTGGCATACAGTGTATCTTATGGATGTTTAAACTGTCAAATTCAAAGCCCAAAAGTTTTATTCAAGAACGTTCCTCACTACAAATGTATTTAGAGATCTGAGCCACCGACTCATGGAAGATTATGTTGCAAACATTCATTTTCATGTGCATAACGGTTTACCAGGTATAGTCTGCACTGATTTATTGCATTCCTGATGAAACTGCGGGGGGGGGGGGGGTTCTCTGGGTATGAATAAAGAGATAAACATTTCTTGAAATCAAAATATTTAAGAACGGACAAAAGGAATCATATTAAAGCGGTATCTTAGACTCGCTTTTCTTTGTCTTATCTCTAATTATCACCTTATTTTATGTGAGTCATTTAGTTTTTTAGGGCGCAGCTTTTAGGTGCCAGTTTCGCGGCGTCGCGATCGGCATAACTGCCCCGCTAAACTTTGCAGGAAATTGAATTAATGTAGAGGCCATTTGACATTCATTTTTCAGCTAAATATAGTGGAGAAACTGTGTTTGTTTCTGGCTGACGTGACACAAAGTCATGTGATGTCATTTTCCCCGCTACATTTAGTGGGAAAACTGAATTGGTGTTGATGTCACGTGACATCAATTTCCCTGATAAATTACGTGAGAAAGTTTTCCTGCTAAATTTAGGGAAATTTCCGCTAAACGGCAGGGAGCAGAAGAGGAGGACGGGAGGGGAGGAGGGGCATACCCTCCCATCCTCCTCCTCAAGATCTGCGCTCTAGTTTCGCATTAAAGATTATTGTAAGCGTCTTTTATTTTTCATCTCATGTTTATTCAATGTTTCTATCGCAGTTGCGCTCGCAGCACGAATCCGGGTTGTGCTGACCCTCTACGCACAAATTGGGTACTCCTGAGTGTCAAGAGTGGGTGTTGGGCCTGACAGCTCAAGGGACACCTTTGTTCAGTATTGAATTTATAATTATAATCTTTTGAGCAAATTTAAGCTTTGCTGCATGCAATTCTTCTAGAATTAAATGCTTGCTACCACGTCACTAAATATACCACGTCACTACATTTCGTCCGTTGCTATTAGTGCTCCTCGAGGACCTCGGACAAGAGCTTATTTGTGTGCAAACATCATACTTGCATTCAAACCAATCACTGATGTAGAGACTCGCTGACATCCAGTTTTCCAATAAAACGCTGGATGTCTGCGAGTCTCTCCCGAATGATGCAAGTGGGGAAGGAGCCATACAGTCGTATCGTATTAGGGGACATGCTATAGTGTGTTCTTTGTATGCTTTACAGATTTGTTGAATAAAAAGCCGTAAAAGCCACACTCACGCAGGTCTGTGCACGTGAGTTATATGGCCAGGGGGGCATTGGTATAAAGGGCTAATTGTAATGATGAGTCGGCTTATTAAAGAGAAGTGCAAGACTTCTTACAGAAAACTAGATGGAGGCTGATTCTAGTGTAGTTTTATCCCGTGAATCTGAATATCACGTTCGTTTTCTCCAAAGATATAAATAAACTTGAGAAAACACAAAAACATCCGACCTGTAGTGACGTCGTAAGGGGATTTTTCAGCAGCCAAGCATGTGTCGCTTGAGGGCCGCGCTGTCCAATCGCAAACTTTCTAGGTGTATTGCCCCGCACTGGCACCAGTCGTGATGTCTTTTTTTTTTCCTTTTTTTAAAAAATAGTGTGTGCGTGCATAGCTTTGATTGGCGCTGAAGATGCGTGAGCAGAGATTTCGAAAGCTCCTTTTGGGACGTCACTCTCCGGGAAAGAGTGCCTCCAGTCCTACTTTAAGAATTATTATATGCAGCCTCGATTCACCAAATCACCAAATAATTTTGATATTTGAGATTCTGGAGGTCAAATAAAGAAGATTTAAATGTGTTTCCTCAAACTCAAAACCACTCTAGCTTCCTTTTAAGTATATTATGTTCCTTAAATTTTTAATAAGTGAAAATAGACCCATAATTCCAATTAGAAAGTTGCTAAGCATCATCGAAAAACACTAAATCCACTCTTTGCATGAATATATATGACGGAAGCAGCATTTTACGGTGTTCTAAAGAAAGGCTTAATTTGGACGCGTTTCCAGACTTCGGTTTCTTATCAGAGCGGATCTTTGCACCTGCGATTCTGCTGACCAGTGGCTGCAGTGCGAAGCCACCTCCTCGCCTCCCTCTTAGGATGGAGGGAAGCAAGGCGCACGTTTGTTGCGTGAGTAAACCCTTGGGGAACAGGACCGTGGGCGCAGAGATGTGCTCCGATAAGAAACCAAAACCTAAAAACGGATCCAAATAAAGCGTTTTTACAGAACGCGTAAAATGCTACCCCTGCGTTATATCTTACTAAAAAGAGTTGATTTAGTGGTTTTCGATGACTCTCGTCAAGTTTCTATTGAAACCATGTGTTTATTTTCAGTAATTAGAAAGTTAATTAAGAAATTCATTTAATTATCCGACTGATCAGCTACGATTAGGCCCCTATACTACGTACCCCGGGCCGCATAACTAACCTGCACAAACCACAGAACTGTAGCTTTCACGACCTGTTTAAACAAATATGTAAAGCTTAAAAAAATCACCCTCTATTACAGGGAAAAGGCGATACCAGAGGCCCTAATCTGGAGACTTGGTGAGAAAGTCGGCGAGAAATTCAGAGGCTATGATTGGCCAGCGCCAAGGTCAAGTGCGGCGTTGACCAATCGCGGCAGCCAGATTTCTCCCCGACTTTTTCGCCAAGTGTCCAGATTAGGGCTGCAGCATGGTGAAGCCATATGGCTCCACCATGCTAGTATCGCATTTTTTCTGGTATAGGATGTCCCACGTTACCTTATGCTTCTATGGTTCCGTCCACCTCCGTGGTTCCGCCACGATCCACTACGCTGCTATAGGATATCCCATAATACGACGCGCCTGTATAATTCCGTCCGGCTGTATCGTTCCGCCTTAATCCACTATGCTGGAGCCACCTTTTCGCTGGTATAGGATGTCCCATATTACGGTTACGCTTGTATGAGGTTTTTCCAAAATCTTTCCGATATCAAGATTTTCCAACAGGGTATACCGGCATATTCTCCTCCAATATCCAGTTGTATACCAATAACCACTTACTATATCGGGATATTGTGCTCCGATATGAATTCCCATCGTGCGTATTGGGTTAATTGGATAACAATAAGTTTTTATTTGTTATCCATCAAGTTCATGTTGGCCTTTTTCGGTAGGGGTTTGATGGCGGTTTATTATCTCGAGACATTGTACATTGACCTGGAACCCTAGCAACCGCCCTCATTGGCGCCAGCGTTGAAACGGTTCCCCCATTCTACAGAGCTGGTAGTGAGACCTTCCGGCAGCTCTGCACCCATGTATCAAAAGAAGACATTGTTGAGTCTCCAATATCTAGTCTTGCTGAGATCCTCTACTCGTCCCAGTTTCCAGCGCTAGTGCCGGGACTTGGGCTGTCGTACATGGGACCACTCCTCCCCCACGGTAGACTGCCTGGAGAAGTATGTGACTGCCAAAGGAAGAAAAGCTGGGGAGTCTTACCGACCAAGGACTGCCTTTACAGCTGGGGTTTGGTCAATGGTGTTAAGTGTCCCAACTGAAGCGCAGTGGAGACGAATCTCCACGTAATGGCACAGTGCGCGGTGGTGCAGATTTTTTGTCGCCTTGTGGCGCATGCATTCCCTGACACTGGTGTGCGCCCTTACGTCAGTCAGGGTCGCCGGCCTCAAGGAAATTTACGTTCCTTGAATTCGCGTTGTCTGAATATGGGTCCTGGGGTGCAACCGTTGCTTCTCGAAGGTCACTTTTTTGAAGCGTGAAGTGTTCCTCCTTGGAGAGTGCGAGTTTTTGCGGCACTGGTCGTGCCGTTACCTGACTGCTCAACGGCCAAGTGCATATAACTTTCCTGTCCTTGGACATGTTTTAATACGGACACTCTATGGTCCTATCTCACCGGCTGCGATGGCCAAGTGGTCACTGCGTCGTGTAAACTTTAATATGTGCAGAGCATATATCACCTGTGACCTTGTAAAACTCACACTGGTGTGCAAATATTTTTTTTACCCTGAAACCTTTCTACTGTTTACATTTCGGTGTCAAAATGGCCGATCAAAGCCGACATTGATGAGTAACAGTGGACGCTATCGAATGCGATTCTCGGACTGCTGCGAGATGGCGCCACCGGCCTTTGAGCGCCTAGACCTGAACGAACACGTGCAGCCGTGTAGCTCCATGAGTTCATCTGCGGGAGAAATGGCGGAGTTGCGATCCCCATTAGTTCTGTTCTTGAGTACGGATTGGTGCCACTTTTTCAGAGTGTACTCTATTACTGTTTCCCAACAAAGTTGTTCTAGTAACGTTGACTGTTTGTTACATTCAACGTCTTATCGCTCGGTTCGAGTGGGTGGTGCCCGAGAACAGCCCGAGAGAGTTTCGGACACTTTGGTGGCGGCATCCGCAGCGAACGGGCACCGAATAGCCAAACTCCGTATTTTACAGGTTGCTGCTACTTATTTAATTATAAAAAAAATAGTTTTACACATTGCTGTCGGTTTTGCTGTTACAGGTTTTTCTTTGTTTTGAGCATTGGACTATGTAGTACATTGTTAAGCGCTCGTGTTTGGTAGTGAGGTACTTATTCGCACTCTGTAGTTATCAACTTGTGCCCTCTATTGTTCCGAATTTTCATATTCTTGCAAGCTATGACAGAAAAATATCCTGGAGACCTCAGTGACGTGGCGAAATCTAAGGGTGAAAAACAACCTATTAGTATTAAGGAGGTGGTCAAAGTTTTAACTGCCCTGATCAATAACCTAGACCCATTTGCGACACTTACAAAGACAAAATTTTGCTGTCTTTGTTTTTGTTTTAGAGCGCAGCTCTTAGGCGCCCGTTTCCGGCTTGAGCGGCGTCGCCGTCGGCGTCGGCGTCGCCGTCGGCGTAACCGCGCTGTGCATTATGGGTCGCGTGACGTCACTGATGACGTCATCGGCATCCGCATCGTCATCGTCATCATCACTGATGACGTCACTGATGACGTCATCGGCATCCGCATTGTCATCGTCATCAGCGTCTTTGCTTTCGTGGGCCAGCACGCTTACACATGTATTTTTTCAAAGATAATAAAGATATTATTATTATTATTATTATCATCATCATTGATGACGTCATCAATGACGTCACTGATGACGTCATCAGTGACGTCATGGGGGTCACGTGATCCCCCCCCGAGGTCACGTCACCCCCCCGTACCCTTCCCTCCTCCTCCTCAAGAGCTGCGCTCAATTCGGCGTTACAGGGAGTTGTAAACGGCTTTAATTTTTGAAGGCCACGGTTGATTGCATCGAACATGGGGTTCTACTTAGGTTTACCGCAGTGTCTAAAACGTCGATGCCGGTGGCGGCGAAAGCTTGCGTTGCGGACGTCGCATGGAGCACTACGGGCGGTGCCAACTTCATTTCACAATCTCCTTTCCTTCTTTTTTCTTTGTCGCAGCCTAGGTAAAATTTGGCATAGTGCAAAGAGGCTTGGGATAATTTTGAGAAAATCAATGCAATTATTCTTCCAAGGTAGAACAAATACTCATTAATAGCGCAACATCCGTCAACTGTGCATGAGGTTAATGCTATCTGAAACCAATTCATGCTCCTTGCAACGCCTAAAAAATATTGCCCAATTCACAGTTTCCTTTCGAACACAAAGCTTTCCACCAAAAAATAAATAAACTTTCGCCATTAACAACTAAAGAAAAACTAACCTTGAGTTGCATGTAATGGCGTGGTGGAGTCTACCGCTAAATATTATGACTTCATGCGTATTCGCCTCGAAAAAAGAATTGAAAGTCTCCTCAGAGGCGAAAGGTATGATGGCCTAGTTCTTTGTCCACGTTGGGTGATCGGAAGTCAGAAAAGAATAAATTTTCCGGTTCGCACTAAGTGGAAGCGCGTGCATGCCCTGGAAATGCCGAAAAAACCGAAACTCAAGATACTTGACGCTACCAAGATGGCCGCGTGCAGATGCTGCCAGACCACCAAGCAGTTTCGTATATGGTGTATTGACAGATTGAAAGCTCTTTACAAAATAAAAAGCGGGTTCCTTTAAATAGATAGCTGTAAATGATACTAATACTGATACTGCAAATACTGCTAATGCTGCTAATACAATTGATACATGATGGAGTTGTACTACAATAGGAGGGGAAAGAAGAAGAAGAGCACAAAAGAACCCCCAAAAAATTATGAAAAAAGAAGAGAAAGGAAGAAAAGATAAAAGATTAATCAAATGCTAGGCCGTCTAAAATCAATCGTTGTAGGGGTTGGCTTGGAAGGCTCCTTTCTTATCACTCAGAAACGAAGGGGTGTCCGAAGCATTGCTGGCCATTTTTTTTCTTTTTCTAATGCCTCGGTTTTTCTTTTTAATTTCACAAGACATTATTTCGCAGTCAGCGCTTTGTGCTCTCTTGTCTTCCTCACATCTTGTGTGCTGTTTTTAATATCATGTAATATTACCTACTAGCTCAACTCTATACTTTACTACTTAAAAGCCCTACTGTCAAAGACCTCGCGAAAAAATCGTTGCCAAGATATAACACAATACCGGTTTTAGAAATTTTAGAATTTCCCTAGGGAAATTCAATGATGTGATAACGTATCTATTGGCATTGTGACAATGACGACATTTGCCGTCTTTTTTTGATGCTATTGAAGTTTACTCTATTTAATGCTTTTGTTAGTGCGCCGCTGCTTTTTGCTGATTTGAATTCTGTAACTTCTCCAACGATAGCTCCTTGAATGGAAGTGGTAGTATACTCAAATAAAAACAAAACGAAGAAAAAAATTTAAATAAATATAATCTTCGACTGGCCTTTTGTTATGATGTTTACGAACAATAAATTACCACTCGTTCTTAGCTTCGGCGCCTATGAGATTGCTTTAAAAGGGGTTAATAAGATTTATTATTCAGGCACTTTTTATCCCCAAAGCTCAAATGGGACAAGCGTGCGTCTTCTATTTCCTGTCTCGGCCTTAGAGGACTGAGATATGCCAAACGCATTTTGAAATATCCTACCAAGGAGGTCATATTAATTGCCTATAAACCCCTTGATATGACAATTTTAGAGTTTCAATTTGTTGTTTCGTACCCTTACTTAAAAAGAGATGTTAGTCTGCTCTATTCTGTTCAGGCTAAGAAATAAAATTTAAGTTTAACGGGTACAAGAAACATTTCTCGCATTCCCTCCCCTAGCTTATTAGGGACATGGGTTCCTTTCTTCTCGGTGCTCAATAGAACTGCTAAAAATGTTACATATAATAGTTATTGACGACTGTGACATTGAGCGTACTAAACATTTGACTAAAAACAACTAGACTGGGAAGAGAAGGGATGGACAAACACAAGGTCTCAAACACAGGTGAAATTTATTCGACAACGGAAAAGCTTATGTGGGCAACAAATCCTACACAAAACACTAGAGACGAGACAAAGGTAGGGAGAGAGAAACAAAAAAAAACGCGTTCCCCCATCTCTCTTTCTCTCTCTTTCTATCGTCTGTAGTGTTTTGTGTAGGATTTGATACCCATATAAGCCCTTTCGTTTCCAAATAAATTCAGTTTTGCTTGAGATCTTGTGTTTGTCGATCCCTTCTCTTCCCTGTCAGGGGTTTTTAGTCAAATGTTTTACCCCCCCCCCCTCCCCCCCCACCTCCTTTGCGCCCTAACCTTTTGTTCACGAGCGTACTAAATGCATTTACTTCTCTTCTACCTCGCGCACTCTAGACGATTCCAACATTTAAGCTTTGAGCCATTTCACTTTTATATTAATTATTTTACCAAATTAGATTTGAAGTGCGGTAGTGCTCTGAAACAATATTGAAGGGCTTAGAGCAGTGGTTCCCAAATGGGGGTCCGCGGACCCTAGGGGGTCCGCGAAGCCACTTCTAGAGTCCGCGAGACCCTCAACAATTTTTTTTTTTAATTGGCACGTTTTTTGTAGTTTAGTCTCTGTTTAAGCGCGACTGTGCCACGTATTGATGAACTAACCAAAATGAAGTGATGTGGCACCTTTGTTTTATGTTTTTCTGCTACGTAGCCATAAAAGGCACCTGCTTCATGCTCCAGATCTGCTAACTTACTTACGTACCCCCCCCCCCCCCCGCCCGCTGGAAGGGGTCCCCCATCACTGCCAGCGGTCCGCAAGGGGTCCCCGACACATCCATGGCTGGGAACCACTGGCTTAGAGCATCCGTACATAGAATGATTCGAGTTGATCAATTATGCCTCTTCAATTGCCTAATGTGTAGTTGTTTTGAATTGCTATTTTCTTGAGTGTTTTAGATGATATTTTGTTCACAATTATTATGAGCCGTTCTGTCCCCACTTCCGCAATATCCTCAAATGAGGTGGCAGTGTCTGCGAGTAAACCAATAATACCAAGATTATTAGCGGCCTTCACTGTCCATGAAAACGGCGGTTGAATAAAGTTTCCAAAATATTGCCGCAAACATTAAAAAAGTATGTTTTAGTGTGCTCCTTTTTATGGTACACATATCTGAACAAGTCGGGAATCCTATGGTTTTATTCACACATAAAACATATTGTACCCATTAACAAAGCGACAAAATTTTAAATTTCGACACTAGCACTTACTTCAGTAGTCCCCTTTACTGTTACTGTTACTGTAGACATATTTTTGAAAACAACTTGCTTTGATTACACTACTTATTTTAAACGTTACGCTTTATTGAGATAATAATATATCATCTTCATATAAAACAAAAAAAAACATAAAAAAACGTTTCGTCACTTTTCGCATTTAAATAAAATGACACAGGTGTGTTTTTTCTCTGAAAATTAATCTTGATTCCTGAAAATCTTCGAAAGTTTCAACTCAGTTTCAACGGTCAGAACCTGTTTGTACGGTTCATTTTGCTCGTCGGATGTGAACCGGAACTAAACCGGAAAGGGTAAAACTGAAACCGAAACAAATCAATTAAAATGTTTGCTTGAGGCTCGAAGCTTTGCGTTACGCATTTATCTACCAGATCACAGTTTATCGATGTAGAAGAAATTAGGTAAATTTGACGAAACTGAAAATATTCCCACGATAAATTGGAGGCAGCCTTTTATTAACAAAAATTAGGCTTATTTTATTTTTAGGAACACTAGAACCTGTATTAAACAATCAAAAAAATGATTTCGGTGTGATCGCACTAAGATTTCTTAGCATCCTGCTTATTTTGCGACCACCGGACCTTCCACTGATCAAATTGTTCCTGCAAATCTTCAGAATATTTCTGTAGAAAAAAGATCACAGAGACAACTATTGCTTAAAAACAAAAAAAACATCAATGCAAACGTTTTTTTTTTTCGTTTTAGCGTACACCCCTTTCCACCCCCTCAAACAAAAAAGAAAGAAAAGATGGAACTAAAATAATGTATTTTTGTCTGAAATTTTATTACGTGAAATGATCAATCTATTTTGATCATTAATTTATATAAATTTAATATTGACGATATATAAAATACTTTTTGCCACTATATTTCTAGTGTAAAGGCAATTTTCACAAAAAGCTAGTTTTCGCGAAGTTGGCAACTCGGCTACGATTTGCAATAAATAGGCAACGCGAACAAATTGAGCAAACTTTTGACAGTTTCAAAGCAACATTAGGAGGCAGTGTTCTGTTAGAGCAACAATCTAAGAGCAAGAAAACACGCATGCAAAAAGTCTCACGTGATCAGTATATATGTTTTCTTTTCCACAAATATTTAGATAACAAGAAACTGTAATAAGCCAGAAATTACGAGCACCTCAATTAATGCTCACCGCGGGTTCTAGTTTTCGATTCACGAAAATTAGAGCAAAGGAAAAATCTAAAAAAAAAAGGGTTCTGGACTGCTCCGCGAAATTTTGAGCCCGCAAATATTAAGTCATTTAAACTATGTTGAAATATATGCAGAGTTTGGGGTGCGTTACACTAATCACAGATGGCTGTACCTAATAATCTTAGATTGATTTATATGCATATCACAAAATAAGCAAGAAATATTTGTTAGAAATTCGTATATATCGTGTTACACATTCAAACTTCAGTCACCTTCAAAGTAATCTCCGCCTTTTACACTACACCTGTTGATACGTTTTCTTCTAATGCTCCAGATAACCTTTAACTTGTCGATTTCGGTGCCTTTTATTTTTGTTTCACCTATTCCGCATCGGTAACTATTTCCCTTTATAACGTTTTGCATCCGGGAGCACAACGTACGCTTGATCATGCGGACAAAAACTGGTAAGCACGTAATGTGTAATTGGCCTTCTAGGGAAGGCCTATTACAGGGAAGGAGCGCAGGCAACTGAACGGGCACCGCATACTGAAGATTCGCTCTTATTTCTGGCACACGCCGTGAGATGGCACGGCATGACAGGAAAGACCGCGCTTTCGCGCGCCGCGCGATTGAGTTCGCTTTTGCGTGCTTCGACCACCGACCCTCGATAACTCAGTGGACCAAGCGCTTGGCTCACAATCTCGAAGTGGTGTGCTTAAATCCCGCCTGAAGGATGGCCTTTTTATTGTTTCCCTACGGGCGTAACGCTTTTCGCTGTCGGCATTTTCTTACAGCCAGCCGCTATACTCTGTTCAACCCTAAGTTTTCATGTGCGGTGTAAGCTGCGTGCTCGTTAGACCAGTCATACGCCCATCCCTTGACACGTAATCACGCTCCCGCCTATATCCGCCTGCAGAGAGCGGGACCAGGTTATGAAAGGGTGGTCGCTGATTTGTAGAACGAGCGGGAAGGTTCAACCACATTGCCAGTTTAGGCATGAACGAAGTATACCGCGGGCTGTTACAGCCAAACTTCACAGAACTCCATGGAATTTAGCTCAAAATATATTTTGTGGGAAAAATCACACGAAGCGAGGTTGGTTGAACAGGGAGGGTGGAGTACGGGGTCATGCCGTTTTTGGTCAAAAAATGCGGAACACTCAACGCGGTGTGGGGGAGGCGGGTATCAATGTGGTCGAACCATTTTCACGTTCCCATAACTAGAGACTCTTCCTCCGCAAATCTTGACGGCGCAATTTTAACACTTTCTGATAAAAGCCTTGGTTGTCCGTTTTACGCGGAGGAACAAATTATGAGTGCACAATGCCACTCGCTTTAAAAGGGCACAATATAATTATTTTCGTGTTGATGTTCACGCGAAGTGGCAGTTTTCCATCGGATAAATTGCTGCTTTTTTCGGGTTTGTAGACGCTTCCCAGGCTCATCTCCAATCGAAACACTAAACACAGTCAGTACCATCATTCAACCGCTTTTTCAAAGCACGAAATGTAGCCAAGCGACTGCCTTTTTGCTCACGTGTAAGCAAGCAAGGCAGGATTTTCACTGACTCTCGTTTCACGTGCAAATCCTCCCATGAAATTGGCTAACAAAAACTCCACGACTTTCTAGACAAACCCACGCGTTCGTCAGTGATCCGGTAGCGGTTATTGAAAATGGTCTAAGGAACTCTCGCCACAATTTCTTTAGTTTGGCTGGCCGATGACGAACAGAGTAAGGTTGACCGTCAATATATATCTTGTCCTGTCTTAATCATGAAAACTATTCGTAACCTTGTGCCTACTCAGAGCAGGTTCCTTCTAAGCCGCTTTTTGAATGACAACCGTGTCCACATCTGTCTTTAACAGGAAACTAAATTTAACTGCCGGAAGTTGTCTGTACAAACCAGAGGTCTCCAAACGCGTTTAATGAGAGGGCGGATCTTTCGCAGCCTCGAGGCCTGGAGAAACAGAGTAATTATATCAACGCAGAAAAACTAAACAATAAACATAGATATAAATTTTGGCAGACAAATTAATGTTAGAGTAAGTATTAAAGAACCCGGAGGCGGATGAATGCAATTGCCGTATTTTCCAGACAATAGTGCGCACAAGGTACATAGTCAGCAGGGGCAAATTTGGGGTCAATAATAAACGTTTAGCTTAGACAGTCCGTACACGGTGCTTAGTTCGCACGCCGCGCATAGTTCGTACTTAGTGCCTAGTCCAAACGTAAAACATTCAAGACATCTACAACTATTTGTAATTCCGAATTAGAGCGCGTCCTCCTCCTCCTCTACTGGTCCCCTCCGATTTAGCGTAAAATTTTCGCGAAATCTCCCGCTAAATTTAGCGGAAAAAATTTCACAAAGAATTTAGCGGGGAAATTTCTCCTCTAAATTTAGCGGGGAATTATGTCCGCTAAATTTAGCGGCAACAATATTCCCCTAAATTTAGCGGAAAATTGTTTTCGCTAATTTAGCCTGACATTTTTCGCAAAATTTACAGGGAACTTTTTCCACTAAAATTAGCGGGGATATGTTTCCACTAAAATTGGCGGCGAAATGTTTCAGCTAAATTTAGCGGGAAAAATTTTCGGCTAAATTTAACGGGGAAATTTTTGCGTTAAATATAGCGGGGAATTATTAGCGCTTAATTTAGTGGGGTAAATGTTCCGCTAAACACAGCAGGGAAATTTTTTCACGAATATAGCGGGGAAATGCTTCGCTACATTTAGCTTAAACAATTTCCCTCAATTTGGCGGGAACTTTTTTCCGCTAAAATTAGCAACAACGTTTTCTGCCAAATTTGCAGGGAATATTTCAGCTGAATTTAGCGGGGAAATTTTCCCGCTCAATTTAGTGGGAAAAGTTTATGCTAAATTTAGCGCTGAATTTTTTTTCCGTTAAATTTAGCGGGGAAATTTACCCTCAATGCAACGCGCTACTACACCGACGCCGACTGTGACGGCGACGCCTCTCAAACCGAACGGGCGCCCAAAGCACGTTCCAAACCAACGCGTCTTTGTGCGCGCGTAGATCGTGCGCTTCCCGAAATTTAGTATTTCGTGACGTTCTTGCTGTTTCCGGTGCGCTTTCTGAGTCAGAAGCATACGTGTTGGTTAGGACGGTGCGCACTCAGGCGAGTGGAGAGCATATGCGCCAGGCGGTGAAGAAACGCGGAGCCGGAACTGGTGTCTACGACCGACTGGCCGGAGAGAATACGAGGGAGGAGCGCCCTACCACGTCTCAGCGCGTTTTCGCGCGCGTTCAGAAAATGTTGAAATCATCCAACTTTCTTCTTCGCGCCCGGAATGCGCAAGGAATCAGCGCGACGTCACAAATAAATAAAATTTCCGAGAAGCGCATTACCTACCCGCGCACAAAAACGCATTGTTTTGGATCGCGCTGAAGAGCTGCGCTCTAAAATGATCAAACACAGCACACCTTGCCAAATGCAGGCTCTATTATCTCACAAAGAAGCTTGCATCATACATAACTCAAGAATAATATTTCCGTTATTCATAAAATTTTTCACGTTCTTGTCACAGTGAAAGATATAGAAAATGCAAATCCTGGTATTGTCCGCACCTGTAGATAATCCCCATCGGGGAACATTTCACCTTTTTACATGTGTAGTCCGCGGACTGTACTCGGGAACATACGGTACTTCTGTTAGAAATTTAATATTCACCTAATTATGGCATTACGCAACAGATGTGACAAAGAAAACTCACCAGGCATAAAGCAATCGCATCGCTACGTTAGCACATTTCTTCAGTGCAAAATGTTACAGTGGACGCTAAGCGCAAAATACATGGAAAGCAATGGGATTTTAACCTATGTTCCGCAGATATAAAAAAAGGTATAACAAGGTGTTCAACTGTGTTAGTTGGTAAAAGTT